>BQNB010015656.1:0-65785 GCA_026074375.1 Tanacetum coccineum
TTTTACAAGTTTAGCTTATAGATTAATTAAAAACATGAATTTAGGGTTTATGAGTTACGGTTTTGGATCAAAAAGGAAAGGGAATGAATTTTAAGTTCTAAAACTTTAACAAGTGTATATTTATGATCATATGAACATTATAAGGATTATATAACAGTAGGAGACCTTGAAGAACCTGGGTTTGAGCTTAATGGTTCAAAAATGGGTCGAAATGGGTCGTTTCTCTTCGTACGCCTAGAATAAAAGCCTCGGGGCTTCAAGACTTGATTACTTCTCTTGATTTCTGTACTTGGGTCTTCTTAGAATACTTCTTGATCAGAACTTTGCTGCCATTGATGATTATAGAAGAAAGAATGATGGTGTAAGTAAGAATAAGGGGTGCGAGCCCTTATTTATACTCGAATAAGACTTGGAGGCTAAGGGAAGGAGTGCAAGGTGTCATGATCTTGTAGATGCTGTGTTGGGAGGTCTAGGGATGACATGGGAGGTCTATGGTGGTAGCTAGAGTGATGTGGAGGTTGTTTGTGGTGGTGGGAGGCCGCGGCATACTTAGAGACAAAGGGAGGAGATGTGGCCTCTTTAGCAACCAAGAAATGAGCTAGATATTTAGGAGAGGTGCTTGTAAGCTGGTTAGAGGTGAAGGAGGTGCATCAGCATGGTGTGTGGTAGCTTGGTTAATTATAAAACGGGTCAAAATAAGCTAGAATGAGGTCGCGGGTTCATAAGGCTCGAACTAGGGTTTTTGAGCTTCAATTTCGTGTATAATGAAGTGATAAAGATGGATATGGAATGTAATGTTTACATTAAGAGTTTACAACTTTATTTGATTAGTGGTTCGAGTTTAAAATGGATAAAAAATTAATAAACGGGTCATGGTTTAGAAACTAGCTCGGTTTAGGGTTTCTTGGTTTATAATTCGTGTAATTCATGAATATGAAGTGTAAATGAAGTGCATGACTTGCTTACATCTTGTACTTATTAGTTTGTACAAGTTTCTTAGGAAAACAAAGGTAAAACGGCTATTTTGGATATCGTGCATTAATGACTTGTACATTATGCTTTAAAGGACTTGTACATTATTTTGGAGGGAAAATGTATTCAAATAAGATGCTATGATACTTGTTCATGTGCTTTGATTGATTGTACATTCATTTTGAATGTTAACTTTACATAAAATTAGGGTTTAAGCGTAAACGTTAATGGTTTAAGCTCATTTGGTATTATCGTCGTGAAAACTATGTTAGATGAATAACGTATATGATAAAATGGATATTAGATTGTTGACTTGACATATTATGATGTTTACACGATGTAAACATAGATAGAATAAGCATAGGTCGTTGCGTGAACTTGTTAACTTTAGTTATACAAGTTGCGTTGCATATTGAGATATTGGTAAGGTAAGTAATGTAATAAAGCAAAAAATTTCCATGAAAAAGGTGGTTCATATATAATAGATAGATAGTACATTGCATCTAACTTAATAGATGGATATTTACATTGATGAAATTTGCGGGTTGTTATAACACCTACTACAAAAAAAACGCATGTCAAATCCACAAATCTTGCGAAGCAACAACTTCAAGCATTATAGTAGGGTATTTTTTATCTCCCCTACCGTATTGTCCCTGCCATGCAACTGGACAAATTTTCCATTCCCAGTGCATACAATCAATGCTTCCAAGCATTCTCGAAAAACCATGAGTCGTAAGATGTTTATTATATATGTTTTCAACATCTTCCAACGTTGGCTTTCTTAAATACTCGGCCATGTATAAAGAAATAATGCACGTATTAAAATGAAATAGACACTCGCGTGCAGTATGCTCATTCATTTGCAAATATTCATCAAACGCATTGGGCGTGATGCCGTATGCCAATTGGCGTATGGCCGCTGTGCATTTCATAATAACACTAAGACTCATTCGACCTGTAGCATCGGGTCGAACTCTAAAATAAAAATTAAAAAAGATCGGGTGAGAAGAGGAATCGGCCAATAACTGACTTGCTAAAGCCTTATCAACTATTTTCAAAACAGTTTTCGTAGGCGCATACGGATCTTATTCGAAAATAATATAAGGGATACCTGCAATGATCCATTAGACATAATCGCCATCAATCGTTCATTGGCCCTGTTCTACGATCACGATTGATTGGGTATCCCGGGTAAGATTCGTCGGACGATTTTCTCGGCAACCAGATGTTCGGTGATACACGTGTACGCTTGCTCCAAAAAGCAAACGTCGGTTTCTTCATCGATTTCGAAAACGGTGGGTTGATGTTCTTCATCATCATTGTTATTTTGATTCATTGGGAAAAATGTATTTATTTTTGTGCGTAGAGAGTGTTTGTGTTTTTGTGTGTGAAAAATAGTTGAGTTTGGTTAATATATATAAGGGTATTGAAAGAAAAAAAATTGAAATTTGAAAACTAGCCGTTTTTTAACGTTGGAGGGGGTAAATTGTAATTTTTTTTAAAAAAAACGTAGGCGTTAGGGCGTGGTGGTTTCAACGCGGCCACCAGCGCCGTGGTGATTTGTGCAACGCCGGTATCATAACGCCGGGCACAGCGTTGAAATTGCCCCCCACGCCCTTATGATACCGAAGGCTCTTAGATTAATCAAATACTACGTATCACTTTTGGTCAAAATGAATGATTAATATAATGTCCTTTTACGAATTTTCATTGAATTAAAAATCGATTTTTTTGTAAATATTCTATTAAATATAATAAATTTTAAGCGTGTGCGTCTAATATTTACAGGCATGGGTTTTATTTAAAGTTTCTATAGGTCGATTTGTTAATGTTTTATAATATTTAATAGTCTGTTTTTTATATGTATCAGATTTAAGATAAGATTTTGAGATTGAAGGTTATTTTATAACTAAAGTCAATGTAACTTCTTTTTCTCTTCAATATTTACATTGGTTATTAGGCTTCACATCAAAAACACAACTTATAGTCTTTACTTAAAAGGGTTTCAATATTGTCACTCAAAGTCAAAACCGAAACCGCAGCAACCATTAAGTACAGTTTTGGTCCATACTTTCTGACAAACTTGGTCATCGGTCCGGTATTGCTTTTAACCATTAAGGTACAAAAAAGTGGTTGACACAACATACTTCTTCAACAATTGTGGACGTCACACTATGTTATATTACATCCAATAATTAAGGGAGCTCAAGAGAATGATGTAACAAATAAGTTGGTTAATACAAGCGTGTCACATGGGGCAACTAGAAAGAATAATTGTTTGACTACGGTTACTCTTTTTTGTTGCCCCATGTGACCCATTTGTATCAACCAACTTATTTGTCACATCATTCTCTTGAGCTCCCTTAATTATTGGACGTAATATAGCACACTAGTGGACCCATGAGATGTTAAGAATTGTGTTTACGTTAGAGTGCTGGGAACGGTCGTGCCGTTCTCAAAAATTCTCAAAAAGTGATGCGTCAGCAAAATGCTCAACGACACCAAGAAACGAACGACATCACATTTTGCGGGGCATCCGTTGGCACGAGAAAATGTGGTGCCGTTGGTACACATATACCCCGCTAAATCAAAAAAAAAAAAAAACCAACGGCGCGAGAATGACACCACCACTGGAGTGGTGAGCCGTTCGGTTTCTCGTGCCGTTCTCAACGGCGCTGGCTGTTATGTATGGCACGAGAGAGAATGGCACCACCACTGGAGTGGTGAGCCGTTCGATTTTCTCGTGCCGTTCTTTGGCATCAGAGAATGGCACCACCGTTCCCTACACTCTTAGCTAATATAAACTCATTTAGACCCGTCTGGGTCTAGATTGTCAGGTCTAGTTTTAACCGGCTTAGTCCTTTTTTTTTCCAAGGTCGACAATAAGAATGATAAAATAAAAGCAAGATAACATGTGGTATTTTAGTTAACCAAGACATATAAAAAAGAGGTCATCACAAACACATGACAAACTTTCACTATTAATATGTTATGTTTCCTCACTCAGACCACCATCTATGAAAGCCATCAAATAAGACCACTCTATGTCTCCCTCAACTCTCCTTAACTACTAGTTCAAACTCAATATTTTATTACCTCATAAAAACATTTCATATCATGTCATGCCATATTTAAGAAGATGATCAGTTTGTAACTGTTGTTTTTTCATCTCCTTTTTTGGTTCTCATAAAAGTCAACCTGCCTGTTTCATATTTCTTAGCAATTTTCTCTAGAATTTGGTTCTGAGTATTGGTTGGATGTTGAAAATGTTGAAAACAAACAGGTTGAAGATGAAGAAAAAGGGTATGAGGATTGATATGAGTGAGATAACTGAGTTTTTGAATGAATTGATGGTTGAAAAACCAGTTTTACCACTTTTGATTCCTCTGCTATTGGTTTTGTGGAGTATTGAGAAATGGTTTTTTAACCTTTCTAATTGGGTTCCTCTTGCTGTTGCTGTCTGGGCTACTATTCAGGTTTGTATATTATTGGATAAATATCTTTAGTATTGTTTATCTGCATTTACATCTTTGATTTCTGAGTTTGATATCTATACATATAATGCCAAATTCACTTTTGAATTTAATGTTTTACTATTTTGTCTGTTTCTTTTTTTTTTCCTTCTTAAAATAGTCCAAAAATAGAAGGCATACTAATCCAAGTATGCTACTCTGCATACTATCTCCACTTTTTAGTTTTAGAGGAAAATGATGAGTATTTGTTTGTATAGAGATTAACATCTTTTTTGGTAGTTTTATGGAGTTGTGTTTTGACACTTAAAGAATTGTTAATGCCATATAACAAACAGTTTACCAAAAAAAAACAGCTACAAAGAAGAAGTATCTTGAGTTACTGAATAAGTATTTACAGAAATTCCACACAATGACATGGCATGTGAGTTGGACCAATAATTTTGTATGCTTTTTCTCTTTCATCATTTTCATCACCAATATTTGCATGACAAGTATATGTGTGGATTTCTTTTTGTAAATCTTTTGTGGATGTAGCATTGCTCGATTAATAATGTTTGTTTCCTCTAGTTTTGTTGCGTGATGTCTTCGTATGATTCTTGGTATTGCTTTTTGTACACCTGGCTAAGCTTAATTTGTCTTGTTTCTTTTAAAAGGGGATTGATTGTAGGCAATAATGTAAAGATTTAAATCTTGCAATAATCGAGGTACCGAGGAGTGCAAGATTCTTTAGTCAATGACTATTGGTTGTGTAATGTAGAGCTTTATTAGTATATTGAGAAATTCCCATGTGCATCAAACAAGACTTCACATGGTTTAGGACTTCAATCTCTAGTAACATCTTTTTTGTTCCATTCATGAACCACTAAGCTCACAAATCAACACTAGTTACATAGTATAAGACAGTTAAATAATGTTTAAACAAGTACTTTAGATAAAGTTACGTGTTGTTTATTTACTCATACCTATGGTCTTAGGTCTTTAATCTTTGGTAGATAAAGAGAATCATATAACTACTTTTGATTACGCTGAATATAAAGACTACGTGCTCTTTTCATGTGAATATAGTTTTTCTTTATAGAATGATGGATTCCATGATAAATGACATAATTTTACTATTCGGACGATTGATATTACGCATAAAAAGGAGGTATTAAAAAATCAATGTTTTTTGTAATTTCTCTCCCACTTTACCCTATGGTCTCTAGGTATCTTAATCTTTGGTAGTAAAGCGAATCATTATACTCCATTACCTTCCTTGATATCTACAGCCTGAATTATAATGGCGCGACTAGTGCTCTGTTCCAGTGAATATAGTTTTTCACTTTATAGAATGTTGGAATTCCATGATAAATGACATATTTTACTATCATTCGGTAACGCATTCGATTTTAGCAATAAAATGGAGTATTAAATAAAAAATCATTGCTTTTTCTATATTTTGCCTGTCAAGTGAAGCGAAGTCCAATAGATGATAGCGATTGACCCCGTAACCAATTCCACACACCATATATGTAAGCCTCTCTTCGATGCTCCCATCCACTAGACAAGTGACACACACTAGCATTAAGGTGGTTATAAATGCTTAATAATCACATTGTTTTAATATGCAGTATGGAAGTCAAAGGCAGCGAATTGCTGTGCAAGACTTGAACAAGAAGTGGAAGCAACTCATTTTACAAACATCAGTATGCTTTTTTTCTTCTTCTGGCTTCCTTTTTGGTTTCTTTGACATACTTCAAGTATAACGAACCTTTGTGCATTGTTAACATTACTTCACCAGCCTACGACACCATTAGAGCATTGCGAGTGGCTCAACAAGCTCTTATTTGAAGTTTGGCCGAATTTCATTAATCCAAAGCTTTCATTGAAATTCTCATCGATTGTTGAGGTTACTACTCTTTTTATAACTATCAACATATATAGTCTTATAGTATGCAGGTTTTCCCACATAGAACAATTGTAGTGTATAATAGTAGTGATTAACTGCAATTAGTTTTCCTCTTGCAGAAACGTCTAAAGCATCGGAAGCCAAAACTAATTGTAAGATGTCGATCATCTTGTATGCTTTTGCGTCTAAAACATTTTGAATTTTGATAATAAACTGTTCCTCATTACAGGAAAAGATTGAGCTGCTAGAGTTCTCGTTAGGTTCATGCCCTCCTATATTGGGAATGCATGGTGCTCAGTGGTCCAGTGCGGGTGATCAGGTATATATGATCTCTAAATCAATGAACCTTTTCTAATATAGTTTAGAATGTTAATAAAATCTGTCCTTGCTAGTAGTAAATCCCTTGGCTTGGTTTATTGATTTATATATTATTTTTTTTGTTGTGTATTTGTTGCTGAAATCTTATTTAATATATTTGCAGAGATTCATCCGTATGGGGTTCGATTGGGACACTAGTGACATAAGTATCATGTTGCAAGCTAAGTTTGCCATGGGAACAGCTAAAATAGTTGTAAATAATATACACATTAAGGGTGATGTAAGTAAAACAATTGAACAGTTCCGGCTTACCTTTAAATTTTTGGTTATATATGCATGAATAACTTTTTCCTGATTCTTTTTCTTGCAGCTTCTTTTATCACCGATTTTAGATGGGAGAGCAGTTCTGTACTCGTTTGTGTCAACCCCTGAGGTGAGAATTGGTGTTGCATTTGGAAGTGGTGGCAGCCAATCCTTACCTGCAACAGAACTCCCCGGTGTTTCTTCATGGCTGGTAATAAGCTTCTCTGTTTGACAAATTTCTAATTATGAAAGGGATTCAAGCGATGTATTTATCTTTAAAGGGTTTAAGTAATTGTCTTTTTAGCTTAAATGGGCCAAAAAGGCTGAAAGTTGCCAAAAGTGTGTTTTAAACCCATATAACCTCCTATACATCACTGTACTCGACGAAAATTAGCTTATTTTTTAAGTCTTATAATTGGTGCAATTACTGTCTTCCTGTCGCTCGAGGACAATACAGGAACCTTGAATCGATTATAACATCCTTAGGTTGTGGTTTGCTTAGTAACATTTTGTTTTTGTTTTTCATTCACAGGTTAAAGTATGCAATGAATTGTTGAATAAGACAATGGTTGAACCTCGAAGGCGTTGTTTTGCATTGCCACCAGTGGACCTAAGGAAAAAGGCTGTTGGGGGTGTACTCCATGTGACAGTTGTGTCAGCTGGAAAACTATCTAGGAGTAGTTTCAAAAGAAGATCAATAAGTGCTGATGATGATAATGCAGGTGATGCCATAGTAGTAGATTCTCGTGAAATGGGTAAAGATTTTCATACATTTGTTGAAGTTGAACTCGAAGATTTGACAAGGAGAACACTTGAGGTAGCTGGACCCAACCCGACATGGGATTCAACATTCAATATGCTTCTTCATGATGATGCTGGAATTGTTAAGTTTAATCTTTATGAATGTTCATCAGACAGAGTTAATTATGACTACCTTGCTACCTGTGAAATTAAGGTTTGCATTTTTTTTTCGTTTTTATCCAATTACCCTAAAAAAATCAATACAACTGTCGTATTATAATTGTTATTTTAAGGAATACACTTTGAAGCAGTACATTTTTTTTGTCTTTTGAAAAGTGAACTTAAATGCTTGCAGCTGAGATATTGCACGGATGACTCGACCATCTTTTGGGCGGTTGGAGATGAATCAAGCGTGATAGCCAAACATGCTGCGTTTTGTGGACAAGAAATTGAAATGGTGGTCCCGTTTGAGGGTACTAGCTCAGCAAAGGTATGGTCTTTTGCCACCATGACAGTTTTATGCATGCTTTATTAGTTAAATCAGCATACCTCATATGTCCTAAAATAGGTCAACCTTTTTTCTTTATCTTTTCTTAGATGTAAAACTAAAACAAGTCTTCAGTTGTTTTTTATACATTTTTTTTTGTATTTCATTGGAATGCTTAATTATGAAAAGTAATTCGTGACAGACACTCATATGATTTGTAAAATGGTCAATTTGGTATAGAAATTATTAAAAAGCTAAAAGTGTCGTTTAGAAATCCTTATCTAGACATGGTGCATTAAGCGTCGTAGGCTCTTAGAAATGGTGAAATGAGCATAAACTTTTTCTCTTATTTTTTTCCTTCTGTATATTGACCTGCTGCGTTGTTTTGTGGGGTTGCAGCTGAAAGTGAAACTTACATTGAAGGAATGGCAATTTTCTGGTGGTTTACATAGCTTGAGCGGTTCTCATCTTAGCACACGAGCGTCATCCCTCTATGGGTCAACCACTAATTTACAACCAAAAACTGGAAGGAAGATCTATGTAACTGTTGTTGAAGGCAAAGAACTCTTAGAGAAGGACAGAAGTGGAAAGTCATATGTTAAATTACAATATGGAAAGGTAGATTCATGCAATAAATGATCATAAATCTTCATAAATTTGTGTTTCTGAAATCTTGAAATGAATTATGACAGACCATCCAAAGAACAAGAAGTGCCACAAATGCTTCACAGCCTACATGGAATCAAAAGTTTGAGTATGAAGAGATAAGTGATGATGAGTATTTGAAGATAAAATGCTTCAATGAAGACATCTTTGGAGATGAGAATATCGGTAATGCAAGGGTAAATATGGAAGGTTTAGTGGATGGAGTAGTGAGGGATGTATGGATTCCACTTGAAAAAGTCAACAAGGGTGAAGTGCGGCTTCAAATTGAGGCAGTAACGATCGATGAATATGACGGATCCAAGGTATATGTAGTAGTTGTGTTATATCACTATGAAATTTTTAGTCTGAAGCTTCTTTTTTATCGTCAACATAACTAAAAAAGGATCCAAAATGTGTGTATGCCAGAATACACAAGGAGGTTTGATTGAGCTTGTTCTTATCGAGGGGAGAGATCTTGTTGCTGCAGATATTCGTGGAACAAGTGATCCTTATGTCAGGGTACAATATGGAAACGAGAAGAGAAGAACCAAGGTGATGATCATATGCATTTCTACTTTATTTCGTTTTTTTTGTTTTATTCTAAGTTCTGACAATCAATAGTTCAATACACTCGACGGTCAACCTATGAGAATATGCTCACATACTTGGTGTTGTTGCTTTTCACTTAAACAGGTACAGTATAAAACTTTGACTCCACAGTGGCATCAAACTTTTGAATTCCCTGATGATGGAAGTCTCTTAGCTCTTCATGTAAAAGACCATAATGCCCTTTTGCCTACATCAAGTATTGGAGATTGCATTGTTGAATATCAAAGATTGCCTCCAAATGAGATGTCAGATAAGTGGATACCCCTTCAAGGGGTTAAAAAGGGTGAGATTCATGTTCAAGTTACTAGAAAACTTCCACAACTACAAAAGAGAGTTTCCGAGTCTGAGTCACCCTCTAGTAGAGGACACAAAATTTCTACCCAGGTTAGAACTGAGTTTCATTTTTGTTTTGCATTGGGTATAAACTTCTAATATCAATGGTCTAACACGTTGACGTTGGCCAAACTGTATTTCCGATATATAAAACATTATTTAAAACCTCTAGACGATATATCATTTGTCATAACGCAGCTCATTACTGAGATAAAATGATTCTGTGTAATCAATTTTTGACACAGAATGAAAAATATATAAAATCTAATTTTTTTTATGAAAAAGTGTTTCGGGTCAACCCAACCTGTTTTGACCCGTACCATAAATTTACCCTTTTTGAAACGTTACCCAACCCACCTAATCCCCAGCCATGTTGTGAAATCTATTCCCAAGCCTTTATTACATATTTACTTTTCTATATATCCGGTTCATGAAAGTTCCATAGTACTTTATTAGTTGTAGCGTATATTGTCTTTTTATAAACCAATGTTGCATGGGGTTTTCCAGATGAAGCAAAAGATGATGAAACTCCGGTCTCTGATTGAAGATGAAAATCTGGAGGAACTGACGACATCTCTTAATGAGCTTGAAAGCCTGCATGAAGTTGAAGAAGAATGCATCATACAACTTGAAACGGAGCAAATGTTGTTACTTAACAAAATAAATGAGCTCGGTCAAGAAATCATCAACTCGTCACCTTCCCTCTCCAGAAGATCTTCAAGTAATTAATGCTTGTTCAGTAACACGTCACATATAGTAGCTATACATCACAATACCAATGAAAAGGACATGTGAATCCGCCATTTGCCAGTTTGACACATGATTTCTCTCAAAGTTGGCTAAAAGAAGGTGTTGAAAATTTGCAAATGGCAGATTTGACATTGGTATTTTGGTACTTAAAACTGATTACGGTACATAATATAATACTATATGCAAAAGTTGATATTGGTGATATGTGTCTAAGGACTTGAGTGTGGATTTTGATATAGTTGAAACCAGAGATCTGCAAATGTGCAATACGCGAAACATGCACTTAAATGAAGCGTATAGTACGAGTTAAAAAGCATGTAAATGTGAGCTTGTTGATTAAGTATATATTTTAAGCTATCGTGTTAAAAAAGGCGAGAATGGATGTTTACTGTTTTCGCTATGTACAAACATTGTTATTCCAAAAGATGGATGTTGGTTTCGGTTTCTTAATGCACATCACTGCATGGTAATTGCAGAGAAGGTTAGTATGCTTGTATGATAATAAAGTTAAGAGTAAATTAAATCGTTTGTCCTTGTGGATTGCTTTGACTGACGTGTTTCGTCATTTGACCGTAAAAATGCATCGTTTGTCCTTAACTTCCTGTGTCTTGGGAGTTGGATGGTTCCCTATTTACTTGCGAACTTCGCAAATGATTTGCGAACTCGCAAGTGGTTTACGTGTTTAACGAGGTTATGCGCCCGCGCTCCGCTGCGGAGCGCGAAGTTTTACGTTAAAGACTAACTTTGCAACGGACGATAACCTCAGGGACTATTCTTGTAAGTTGATAACCCCAAGGACAATTTTTCGTAAATTGTTGGTGAAAATAAAAACCGTTAACTAACGTCTGTTAAGGACTAACTTTGTAACGAACCGATAACTTCAGGGACTGTTTCCGTAACTTGGGCATTGTTCATTTTATTGTTCACCCCCTCACGTTTTACCGTTCATTGTTTTTTTTCCTCTTGCATAACGCTCGTTAACTAACGACCCCCCATTTTTGTTATATTTATATAATGAACATTTTTTGAAGGTTAATTGCTCAATCTTGTTTAGCTAAATAGTTATATAATGTGTTACCAATTAAAGTCAACTTGCACAAGAATTTTTTTTTGCTTCTTTGGTGACGGTGAACTTGTATTAATTATCAAACAATTACATCAAATAGAAATAAGGAAATAGACAAGCCTATTCCTTTTATACAAACACAACATACAACTAAAAACAATACAAAAGATATCTCGAGTACTAAGATGCAAAGATCTCAGACACCATACCAATTTCTCGGACAAAGCTTATGATATACCTCTGGTACTTCTCAAAAAACACAGAGCACAACATCTGATATGGTTCACCTTCACCAAAACACCATATCCCCATGACTACATTTCCTTATCTCAGAACACATAATCATCATTCAACCAACATCCACAATGACCATTGTTGTTCTAAAAAAAGGCATCATCATGAAAGATATAGCACCCATTCAGAATAATTGAGAGACTATTCCCAGCTAGCTACATTTTCTGAACTTTTATTTCTAGAATCAATACATCACCACACCTCACTATAATTGATTAAGAAATAAAAAGGATCAGACATCGCTAGCCAAGAAACACTCACCCTCAATTATATCCATCCTATCCTCCTTTTGGCAGTGCATTGTTGTACCAAAAAGTTTCATCTTTCACAACTCTCTATTCCAACATCATGCATTGCCCACCTAAACCATTTACCCTTCATAATAGGTGAGCTTTACCTTTTGGTACATTTAACTGAATAAAACTCCAAACTGACCCAAAATAGACTTCAAGTCCCTCCCACGGCCAAACTGAAAGGACTATAAGGATCAATATGGAAATTTTACCCAGAAAAACTCTAATGTATAAGAACCACCCATTGTAATGGTTTGCATAATCAATAATGAAGCATGGATCTCAATGTGAATCAGTATCAAATTTATAGACAGAATTATCACCAAACTTGATATATTCCTCAGCTCTTAAACCCTTACTCTTATAGTCATCAATTTTCTTCTCACATTATCATGAATGATCTTGACTATAACTTCTGCACTTCAACTTTCACCTTTAAACAATCTTAGATTCCTTTCTTGTCAAATGAAATAGATTGTAGAAGCTAAAATCAGCTTATTTACAACCATACCAATGCATTTTCCTTTACTGTATCCTACCATTTCATTCACCACATCCTAGAGCTTATCATGTTTACTCATCTTATAAGTCTTATTCATCAATTCATTCCATACTTTTCTTGGCATATCACATTGAAAAAAAAGATGATGAAGATAGTCTGCACACTGTTTGCAGAACCCACACTTTAAATCACTGTTGTTCTGCCGCTTTTCTATCTTTACTTGAGTAAGTAGTTTATCTTGAATAGCCATACAGAGAATGAAAGCTTGTTTTGGGATTAGATGATTAAACCACACAATATGTTTCCAATTTACTTCTGGCCTATTTGTTCTTAGATCCTTCCATGCCTGCTTTGTAGAAAAACATACTTTTTTTTATCATCATTTGTTATTCACGTGACGTTATCTTCACTGTCAGTCGGATTAATATTCCTATTTAGAGTAGCAAGAATGGGATACCTATTCATCCACCCATCAGGCCACATCCACTGACCATTATTGATAATGTCAGCCACTCTAGCCTCATCCTGCAATCTAGCTTCATAGATGTCCCTTTTAGATATAACATTACTAAGAGGACCATCTTTGCACCATTTATCATACCATACAGAAGTTTTCCTTCCATTTCCTATTTCAAACCAAACATGCTCTTTGATTTCATCTTTTACTTTCAGCATAGTTTTCCATCCCCAACTATTACATTTATCAGCATTAACATCCTATATGTTTCTATTTTTTAATTTTACCACGTTAACCCATTTTGCCCATAAAGAATCTTTGTTTTTAATAATCTTCCAAAACTGCTTTATTATTAGAACTTCATTCCATTTTTAAGAGACTTAATTCCCAATCCACCTTGATCTTTAAGCTTACACACAACTTTCCAGGCTACTCCAGCTTTCGCTTTTGCAGAATCCTCAATATTCTATAGAGATCTTTTGAAAAGCTTTTCATCATCGGCCTATTCTTCTTAAATAAAATGGTTACGATTATGGCCCTACTCCATTTCGTTTTTTCCATCATTGGCTTGAGATGGATGGTTTTAACACATTTGTGGAGAACACTTGGAAAAACAGTCCTATGGTGGAAAATAATGCTCTTCTAAGTTTGATGAATAAACTTAGAAATCTTAAGAATCAGATTCGTATTTGGAATAAGAGTAATTCGGGGACCCGGAAAAACGATCAGCTTAGACTTAAAAAACAGTTGGAGGAAATTGATCTGGATATTGATAGAGGGCTTGGGAATGAAGAGCTGGTCAATTCCCGCTTAGCTATTCTTCATCAAATCCAAAAGATAGATAATTTAGAATCGAAGGAAAGGGCTCAAAAGGCTAAAATTAAATGGGCGGTAGAAGGAGATGAGAATTCCGGTTTTTTTCATGGTATCATAAACAAAAGGCGTAATATTCAAAATATTAGGGGGGTTATGGTTGATGGTAATTGGATTGAAAACCCGAATGATGTCAAGAAAGAGTTCTTCGACCATTTTGCCAATCGTTTTGGTAAGCCGGACAAACCTACTGCTTCTATTAGTCTTGACTTTCCTAATCAGATTTCTCATGAGCAAAGTGATCATATGGAGAGGGAGGTTTCTAATGATGAAATTAAGAAATCGGTTTGGGAATGTGGTACCGACAAAGCCCCGGGTCCGGATGGATTCACGTTTGGTTTTTTCAGACACTTTTGGCATCTTGTGGATAGGGATGTTTGTGAAGCGGTGAGGTATTTTTTTAAATTTTCTGATTTACCCAAAGGGTGTAATTCATCTTTCATTGCCTTAATTCCGAAAATTCCGGATGCTAATCTTGTTAAGGATTTTAGACCGATTAGCCTCATTGGTAGCATATATAAAATCATTGCTAAGATTTTAACTAATCGTCTTGTTGATGTCTTGGGGGGAATTATTAATGAGGTTCAATCGGCTTTCATTAAAGATAGGCAAATTCTTGATGGGCCTTTTATTTTAAATGAAGTCATGTCTTGGTGTAAGAAGAAGAAAAAACAAACTCTTCTTTTCAAAGTGGACTTTGAAAAAGCATATGACTCGGTAAGGTGGGATTTTCTTGATGATGTTTTAGGCAAGTTTGGGTTTGGGGATAAATGGAGAAAATGGATTCAATGTTGTCTTCATTCTTCGAAAGGGTCTATCATTATCAATGGTAGTCCAACCGACGAGTTTCAATTTGGTAGAGGTCTTAAACAAGGTGATCCGTTATCTCCTTTTTTATTCTTATTAATCATGGAAAGTCTCCATATTTCATTTCAAAGAGTGGTTGATGCGGGTATGTTCCATGGTATCGATGTTGGTGGTTTGGTTAATCTTTCGCACATGTTCTATGCGGATGATGCGGTTTTTATAGGTGAATGGAGCGAAAGTAATATAACTTCTCTTATCCATGTTCTTGATTGTTTTCATAAGGTTTCAGGTTTAAAAATCAATATGTGCAAAAGCAAAATCATGGGCATTGAAGTTGATAATGGTAAAGTCTCTCGAGCGGCGACCAAATTCGGATGTCTTGTTCTTAAAGCTCCTTTTTTATATCTTGGTTCTTATGTTGGAGGGGACATGAATAAAATTCAATCTTGGAAGGACATTATTGATAGAATTAGAAGACGTCTATCAAGATGGAAGATGAAAATGTTATCGATTGGAGGGCGGCTCATGTTAATCAAATCGGTACTTGGCTCGATGCCTATTTTTCACATGTCAATGTTTAAAGTTCCTGCAGGTGTCATTCAAATTCTGGAATCTCTTCGAAGTAAATTCTTCAATGGTCATGAGAGTTCGGGTAAAAAAGCTTCGTGGGTTCAATGGAAGAAGGCTCTTGCTCCTAAAGATAACGGTGGTCTAGGTATTTTTAGTCTTTATGCTCTTAATAGAGGATTGATATTTAAATGGGTTTGGAGATTTTTAGCCCATGAGCCTACGCTTTGGTCTCGTGTTATCAAGGCTATACACGGAGCCAATGGAAAGATTGATGAGATTTCGGGTAAAGGAGCTAATTCATGTTGGATAAATATTATTAAAGAGGTTAGGAGGCTTGAGGAAAAGGGTATTAACCTGCTTTTGTTCATGAAGAAGAAACTTGGGAATGGCCTTTCGACTTTATTCTGGGATGACGTGTGGTGTGATGGGGGCAAGCTTAAGAATAGATTCCCTAGAGCGTATGCTCTCGAAAACAGCAAACAAATTACAGTAGGTCAAAAACTTGCGCATCCTAGTCTTTACCATTCGTTTCGTAGACATCCGAGAGGAGGGCTGGAACTCACTCAAGTTGAAGAGTTAGCGAAAGTGATTAACCCTGTGGTGCTTACTCAGTCTCCTGATTCATGGTCTTGGACATTGAACAATTCTGGTGGTTATACCGTGGCTTCGTCAAGAAACATGATAGATTCGCGATTACTTCCGAAAGGTGATCTAAAGACTAGGTGGATTCGATATGTTCCCAACAAAGTGAACACCTTCGCTTGGAAGGTAATGACGAACTCCTTACCTACTAGATTTAACATTTCCAGACGTGGTATAGATATTGAGTCTCTATCTTGTGTGAATTGTGATGTCGGGATTGAAACCAATGATCATTTGTTCTTCGCTTGTAACACGGCAAAGAAGATTTCTAAATTAATAAATCGGTGGTGGGACGTGCCTTTTATGGATATTAACTCTTACGGAGAATGGAGGTCTTGGATCGATAATGTAAAACTGCCGAAGAAGAATAAAAGCATGTTCCAAGGTATTTATTTTGTGATGTGGTGGCTTCTATGGAATTTTCGTAATAAGAAGATGTTCGAGGCCAAGCCCAAATCTAAGGAGACGTTTTTTGATGAGATTATTTGTAGTTCTTATTACTGGTGTCGGTATAGATGCAATACTTTGTTTAGCTGGGACGATTGGTATAAAAACCCGTCTCTTATTTCTTTGTAATTTCTAGCTCCTTGCTAGTTTTTCTTAATAAAAGTCGCCGTTCAAAAAAAAACAAACAAATTAACAGGGACCTATTGATATTATTGAAAACAACATAACTACTTCATAGAACGGAACCTCATCTTCCACGTATACAAGTGCCAGAGTATCTTCATGTTGCAGAATAATGAAGCAATCTCTAATGGCTATGTTGGGATTCACATATGTGGGAACCACAACCTCTTTGCTCAATAACCAACCGCGACCAAACTCATAGAAACAAACGGGGTACGAGTTCCCCTAGAACCCCATGAAGAAATTCATGAAGGGGTATGAACCGCACCTTCCTAATGCGGCTCCTCTTATCGACATCAACAAACATCGTAATTGATTCTGGATGATTTATGACACTCACGGCTCTCTAGGCTTTAAATAAGAATCACAAACCCATAAATGAAATGTACAACAACGAAAAACAATGTTTCGTCTTCTTTATCCTTAGTAAACACAAAATAGCTACAATGACAGTGTACAAGAGTGATAACCTAACCTTTAAAACGATGATAACGGATGAGATGATTTAGTCTTGTATCCCGTATAAGCTCGTCATCAAATACCGAAAACATTATCAAACTGCGCATTTCTTGAATATACCGGAAAGTCCATGATGTTTCTTCATGGCGTTGGTGAGTGTTGTAGCGGAGCTTGAACGCTCGCGACGCTGGAAGTGGAGACTTAACAAGCTTTAGACACTATTTGCTCTAAAATGCTCACGTAATGATATCACGCGCTTCAGCATCGAGTAGTATTGCTTGACGAATATCAGGTTCCAGTTCCTCATAAGGACTCGCTTGTTGTTCAAGTTCCTCTTTGCTCTAACTATGTCCATTTGTGTCTACTTGTTGTCATGTAAGGACTCGCTTCATTGTGATGGGGAGGGAATGAAGATGAGTTGGGTAAGCAAGCAGTTATTATAAAGGAGGAGGTGAAGATGAAGTGGTTGGTGGTTGTGTTTATTAAATGGACAAGATGAATTGAATGTTGTTTGGTATAAAATGTTAACAGTGATAAGTGATTCAGATTTTGATAGTTGGTGCTAAGAGTGGTTCTAAATTGAATAAATGAAAGTGGTAATAGTGGAATATATGACAATAGGTCAGCGTGGATTGGTCGTTGTGTGTGAGATTCATTTTGGTAAAATGAAAAAACATGGTGGTAAATGGGGTTTATTTTTGAGAATTTTTTTAAAATGAACAATATAAAATACATTTTTACGAAAACGAACATATTGTGCGCTCCATTGGATTGAATAGAAATTCTTAATCAAATGATCCTCAACTAGGCGCATTTAAGACGTATTTGAGGCACATTATCTGTTAAAATATATAAAAAACACATAATTGAGGCGCATTTGAAGCGCATCCTAGGCGTATATAAAGGCGCATTTGAGGCTATATAGGCGCATTGGGTTAACATAGAAGACAAACATAGGCGTATCGTAAGCGCATTTAGAGTTTAATTTCATTTCCTAGGCGCATGCATCCTAGGCACATTCACAAAATGCCAATACCGGGGACATCTTAGTAGTCATTGTCGAGTTTAATTTCATTTCCGGATCTTCTACACATGAACATTTAAAGATTGAAACAAAAAAAATAGTAAAACATCGAAAAACTAATAAAATGGGGTAGTGGATGGTTGAGTTGATTTAATGGAGATGTTAAAATGAGTAGTTGGATTCGATGGTTGAAGTAAAAATGCATTAATGATTCATTGAAGAATCATAAAGCGATTCATTGAAGAGTCATAAAGCAAAGCACAGTCACACTGAAGCATAGCACAATCTGTTATGATTCATTGAAGTAAAATGCATTTATTATTTTAAAAGAAAGCATGACGCATTTGAATTGTCATATACAGGCGCATAGCAAGGCACACTTGTCATTTGCATACGAGGCATTCAGACCCGTGTGATGCACACGGGTTGTATGTAGTTATTGAGTGCTTGTGTTTTGAGTTAACGGAAGGTTAAACGCCTACGGTTTTTTGAAATTAGTTTTAATCAGTTGAATCTGTTTATGAATGTAATTGAAAACAGGTTATATAGCTGGACTTGAACCAACTCGACTATAAAAAAAGAAGGAAAAGTTGGAATTGAGCCATCTTATTGACTAAACTATAACCTATAAATGTGCGTTGTACGAAAATATTGATTCCAATAAGCGCTCATATACTGAGAAACCTGCATCAAGTATATATTAATGTGACTATTCTTATTATTCAAGAAACTAATACATAAACTGACCAAAAAGGACATCGTTTGAAACTGATTATTTGACAGCATAATATGTTTATTAATCAAAAAATAATTAGAACCAACGAAAAATAAAATGAGAAAAAAATGATCATAAAATATATTATTCTAACCTGTTGTTGCTGGAGTAAATGACTTGATCGTTTGCATGAATGAAACAGGGATGTAACGTAAGCTGACATTTCCCAAAACTATATTGATGCAAAACACAAATGACATAGGAAAGATTCTTCGCCATCGATCTTCAGGTTCAACATATATAAGTGGCTTAACCTTCAGCATTTTGATAACCACATACGCCCCAATCGATGAGCATATGAAGTGTACACATTATACCGTCAATGGGAACTTAAAATCAAGTTTTTGAAAGAAAAATAAGTTACATAAATTCAGCACCACATATGACCTTCTAATCTGATTATAAGCTGTTCTAATATAAAATTGCAGTGTATTTGTAATGTGGACCAATAAAATTTGTGATTCCAATGCATCGCGTGAATATTAAAATGTTAAGGTATTGTATACCATACTGCAAGAACCTAGATCCTCCTTAATTAGGTTATAAAAGTGATCAAAATAATCAGTAACTGGTTCTCTTCTAGATTATAAGCCTATTTGAAACCGAAAGAAATTGCAAAATTATAAAGCAAATTCCTAAGCCTTATGCATCTACCTTTATCTCATCACGTGGCCAACAATAATCCTTGACCAGCGCGGTTTAGATTATAGGAATTAATATATATATATATATATATATGGATATATAATATTTTATATATATATATATATTGATGCGTATCGATGAGAATGTAAGTAACCTATCCTAGATTTTGATGGGCTAGAGATAGCATTCAGCTGTGACGTTTTTTCACAATCTCTTTCAAGCCACGATGCCATTCGTTGTTCGGCTCCAAATGCGAACCCACTTATTTGGTTAGGCAGTGATTTATCAACTTCTGTATGTTCCACCTATGTTACCTGTTTTTTATAATGAATCATGATGGGACTGTGTGTAGATAATATATAAACAGTGTGTGTGTGTGGGGGGGGGCTTGATACAATATTGAAACTACCTTTGATTCATCCTCAGTTATGCGTTCACTTAAGCATCCAGAAGGAAGCTGGCGACAATTATATGGGGTAGTATCAAGTGAAATCTCTGCAACTACCAATGTACCCTGATCAATCTGTAAACACGTTCTGAGGACAATGAAAAGCATGGGTGAAGCAGCATGCAACTGTTTGAAGACATGTGTACGTGCGAGATAGAGACATTTATTAATTCTTGAAACAAAAAAAGTATGATAAATGAAAGAAGAAATGAACTAGTTGCTGAAGAAAAGAGAAGAATTTGGTTGGTTAGTACCTCTCTTATCATATCAGCGAGATCCAAGTGATTCATTTTAATAACTTCAACCTTAAATTCTATATACACTAAAAGTAACAATTATAGCAAGCAAAAAGTCTTAAACTATAATAAAATTAATACTGTCTAGACCCTTAGAACATAAACTTGGTGCTCATTCTCCAAAAATGGACACACAATTTGAGTGCGTACACCTTTTTTTTGTCTTCATGACTCTACAAAAGAAGAAAGAGGATGTCAATGTGAGTAGCATTACTGAGACAACCCATTATTCTTGTCGTTGTTATTGGAATAGAACTATTGTGTGACAACTTTAGCACATTTCTGTGTAAGTTTGACTTAGGAGTAAACATTTGTCTACCAAAAAATGAAGGTAACACTGTTCTTTTCAGATTATTTAGAATCATACGCATTAGGGATTCCATGTTCATCCATATATATCTGGCAAAGTCAAGTTTATAAACTATGTATCTGTATGATAATAATATCTGCGCGTTGAATTTTACTATTAGCTGCATCTTATTAAAAAGTTGTTTCCTATAAAGAACATGTATTGTAATGATTATTAAAGTTTTCATTTGTATATGCAGGTGGTGTTTCATGCTGAATAGAGATTTCTCAAGCAGTACCATATTTTAAAAAAGCATATGGATGAAATTTATCCATTAAAGACCTCTTTCAAACCACGAAACTAAATCAAGATTTACATCAAATAAGCCATATCAATTAGAGCACAATAATTCAAACCCAACTTGATTAACAAAAAGGAGAAAACCCCAAAATTATCACATAAATCAAAAAGTCATATATTACTATACCTTGAATTCATTAACCAAATACATACCTTGGATAATTAAATTAAGCGATGTTGGCTTAGGTTTTCCGGTGAATAAAAGGGCAATCCATCTAAAAGCTCGAATTTCTTGAAGTGGAAGCAAATTTCACTGTGACATAAAAACAAACACTTGGTATGCATAAATACTAAACATCATAATTAACACTTAATTTATCAAATAAACTAAGATAATCAAAAAACTACATCACTACATTACAGTTTACAAAAAAATCATATTTTGGATTATAGTAAAATCAAACACAAACTAAGCAAGAATTAAAAAAAGAGGGGTTTATTACTTGATAAAAGTAAATGATTTTCAGTTTTTCACACACATCTTATATAAGCATCACAATCTTCAAAGCACAACTTTAAATCTTTGGGATGAGATGGACTAAAACCGCAGGGACACTTCATCTTCTTGAGGGTTTCTGGAAGATTGAATAGCGGTTTTAGGTGCTTGCAAGAACCCTTGAGCTTCATATTAAAGACCCTGGGGTTTAAAGGCTTCAATACTTCAGCATTCAATGGGTACAGTTAGGATATCAATTGAAGATGGAGACATCTGTATAGTCGAACCCAGGAAGCACTAATAATGATCACCTCCACACTAATTATGGACTCTTGAACATTTAATTTAAGGACTGAATCTTTAGATATAATAGATAGATAATAGATGTGATACGACGCATTTGTATTCATTTAGACCATTTTTTTATTTAACCATATTTTTTGGTTTTTCTAACTTGTGCCCTGGGGCACAAGATAAGAAGTCGGGGACCCACAAAAAAGTACACAGGGACCCATAAATTTTGTGGGTCTCTGTATACGTTTATGTACCTTTCTATGTGTTCTTATGTACTTTTCTGTATTTTTTTGGCTTCTTATCTTGTGCCGGGCACAAGTTATAAAAACTCATATTTTTATGAAAGTCCCAATTTAGACCATTTTTCTTTTAACATTTTATGATTTTAAATTATATCCCTATGTGAAAAATAGATTTTTGGTCCGAAAGTTTAAATAAAACTCAAATCTCATGAAAAAACTATATTTTTAGCTGAGAACATTGCTTTAGATAAAGTAAACGTTGTAGATTGTTTTAGAAAAACAAACGTTATGAGTTGATATATTTTTTAAGAAAGTCGTATTATGACATCTTATCTTGTAAAAAAATATTTTGAACTTCACGGATCCTCATAAAATGTTTTAGAAACTCAACAAGTAGAACAGAAACATGGGCATCTCCTATGACTACAACTAAAAACATGCTATGAAACTAACAAAATTTAATTACATAATACATAAAAAGAAAAACATTCAAGATCTTTTTATATAATGACAATTATACTACATAAAACGTGCTGTGATTTGTGAAAAAGTTATGACAACTCCTACCAGTTATCAAATTTATAATGACTAACAGCTAAGACGATAAGTTTATGAGTGTCTCTAATTTGCTACTGAAACATGGTATTATCCGGTTAATTGAGTATGATTCATTAACTTGCAACTCACTCTGAAAATGCACGTCTAACTGTCTAAGGGGATTCTGGCATTGGGGTTTAAGGCTGATAATGTGATAAAAATAACTAAAATAAGATAATGACTTGCAACGTGCTGCATGGAATGGTATTTGGATTTCCTTTTATGTTTTCGGTCTATAAGATAATTATTTGTAATGTTAAAAGAATTGTTGATGATCTCCATGTAATATGCTCTCACACAATCATGTATACGGACATGTGCCATTATCTTCATTTCACTTTTCTTTTTGGATCTTACCACAATCTATTCAAAACTTCTAAGTTGAATATCTTAGAACTATTTTGTTTAGAGTTTAAAGCTTTTCCTTTAACACACACGCATTTATTTCTTTCCAAATGAAGTACCCGGATGTTCAAATCACCGCTTGTCACAATCTAGATAAATGAGTAGGTTTGTTAATGTTTCCATTAGAAGAGAAAAGTTCCTCAATGTAAAAAGCATCCACAGCCCCGAACTTCGACCAACTATATATTTTTTCACACGCTCATAGCAAAATTACACATGACCAAATAATGAGAACACGATTCACTACAACATTCGATGCTTTCCCCAGCAACATTCCGACCCTTTCGCCAGCGACATGTCGCTGGGGAAACCTATCCCCAGCGAAATGTCGCTGGGGAAAAGTTGATGGGGTAAGCTCGATGGCAAAACGTTCCCCAGCGACAATCCTCAGCGAAAAGTGGGCCCCACGTATTTTTTGGTCAAGGAATTGGTGCCACGGTGGCAGTAGATTCCCCAGCGACATGTCGCTGGGGAAACTTCTGATTAAAACCAAATATTTAAAGTTAATAATAAAATCTTAAGCTAATTGTACATTTTCCCCAGCGACATGTCGCTGGGGAAAATTCCCTTTGAGTTTGACTTTTCAACGCTTTTCACCTCGAGAGTTTTGTCCTTTAGCGGGATTTTCCCCACGCATGTGCTGGAAAAGTCTGCAAATTGTTTTTTTTATATACAGCCTGCACAGCGCTTTTCCAGATTTTTTCCGAATAAAGGAATTAAACTTTTAGAGGAGGAGGTGCTGTATGTGGTGGGTTATGCGTGTGGTGGCGATGAGTGGTGGTGGTGGTGGTGATGGTGGGATGAGTGGTGGGGTGGTGGTGATGGTGACTCGATGAGTGGTATGTGGTTGTGGTTTTTTTGATGTTAAAATCGTCAAAGAGATGTTTTTTTTGTGTTTTAATCGGTTTTGGTCGTCTGTGAGAAAAGCAGACCTGTTTATGATAAGGTTTTTTCCCCAGCGACATGTCGCTGGGGAAACGATTAATAACTTTGACTTTGTCAACGCTTAAATTAATTTTTAGTAAGAAAAACTTTCCCCAGCGACATGTCGCTGGGGAAACTTTTCATTTTGTCGTTTTGCGAAAATGGCGCGTTATTGAAAAATTATGGTGGGCTTATACGGAAAATCTGCCCGTCGATTGGAAAGTTTTTTCCCAGCGACCATGTCGTCTGGGGAAAGTGTTATTTATTAAAAATTATGTTAATATTGTTATACATTTATAATATATAATACTAATAAGTTTTTATAATTATGTATATTATAAATAATAACTAATTTTTTGTATTTATTGTTTTATAATTATGGTTTCTCGGTTCTTTAGGATCGAGTCATCAGTGCAGTCGGTTTGGTTTCTCGGTTGCACCGTCGAGTCTAGGGTTACACATTAAAGGTTCAGTATAAGGTGGGTTTACACATTAGAGGTTCATTGTATGAGCTAGGGTTTCACATTAGTGGTTCAATGTATGAGTTACGGGTTACACAATTATGAGGTAGGGGGTTCAATGTAGGAGTTAGGGTTACACATTTTAGGTTCAATGTATGAGGTTGGGTGTCTACTCAGCGTGATGATAAGATTGATAGTTGGAATCCTAGAATCTTGTTTCGACTTTGGTTATGATTCGTAACATAAGGTAGGGTTACACATTAGAGGTTCAATGTATGAGCTAGGGTTACACATTAGAGGTTAATGTATGAGTTAGGGTTACACATTAGAGGTTCAATGTATAAGTTAGGGTTACACTTTTAGGTTCAATGTATGAGCTTGGGGGACTCCTTAGAGGTTCAATTTTGGAGGGGTTTATATATATCTGCATATGCGATATTGTTAACCTCATGGTTGTATTTCGTTATGGTAGTATTGTAGGTTCACGTACAGTTACGGTTCTATACATTGTAGGTTCAATGTATGAGTTAGGGTTCAACATTATAGGTTCAATGTATGAGTTAGGGTTCAATATTATAGGTTCAATGTATGAGTTAGGGTTCAACATCATCGTGAGATAATATTGAAGTTGGATCCTAGTGATCATGTTTCGACTTCGGTTATGATTCGTAACATAAGGTAGGGTTACACATTAGAGGTTAATGTATGAGGCTAGGGTCACATAGAGGTTTCTCAATGTATGAGTTAGGGTTACACTTTAGAGTTCGATGTATGAGTTAGGGTTACACATTAAAGGTTCACTGTATGAGTTAGGGTTACAAACGCTATCATGATGATAATATTGAAGTTGGAATCTAGTGATCATGTTTTGACTTCGGTTTATGATGTGTATACATAAGGGGTTACACCATTAGAGGGTTCAAGGTATGAGCTAGGGTTACACATTAGTAGGTTTCAACGTATGAGTTGGGTATCACATTATAAAAAAGTAGGTTCAATGTATGATGTTAGGGTTACAACATTAAAAGGTTCTATGTAGAGCTTGGGTTACACATTATGAGGTTCAATTTATGTGTTGTTTGTTCATTGGCATATCGAGATTGAAAACCTAATGAGTGTATTTAAGATATGGTAGTTATTGTAGGTTCACCGTACGAGTTTACGGTTCAATCATGGTAGGTTCAATGTTTGAGTTAGGGTTAATACAGTATAGGTTCATGTATGAGTTTGGGTTTCAACATTATAGGTCAATGTAATGAGTTAGGGTTCAACTATCGTGAGATAATATGTGAAGTTGGATCCTAGTGATCATGTTTTCAACGCTCGTTATGATTCGGTAACATACCCAGTATGGTACGATCCACCTTGGTTGTCAAAACATAATAGGACCGTCTTTGGTGTTTCTAAACCACACCGGGAAATACTCTTTCGATAGGCTACATGATCTTCAAAATGCGCGCGGTATTTTAGCTTCTGGCGGAAAGTTAATCTACCTTATTAGTTTTTAAGAAATGATGGTTCACAAAGACAATTCGTGGTACATCGAATGTATAACGTACTTATCATTAAGATGGCTTTGAAATATGGAAATATTGGTGTTAGCTTCTTCATTCAACTCGTCTACATTGAACTTAATGTGTAACCTAGCTCATACATTGAACCTTCTATGTGTAAACCCTACCCTTATGACGTTGAACCTCTAATGTTAACCTAGCTCATAATTGAACCTTAATGTGTAACCCTACCTACAATGTACACATCTAGAGGTTCAACGTATAAGGTAGGGTTACAATTAGAGGTTCAATGTATGAGCTAGGATTACACATTAGCGGTTCAATGTATAAGTAGGGTAATTAGAGGTTCAATGTATGAGTTAGGTTACACAATTAGGAGGTTCATTGTATGAGTTTTGGGTTACAACATTAGTGTTCAACGTATAAAGTGGGTTTCACTTTAGGTAAATGTTTAGCTAGGGTTACACATTAGGGTTACACATTAAAGGTTCAACGTATGAGTTAGGGTTCAACATAATAGGTTCACCGTACGAGTTACGGTTCAACATTGTAGGTTCAATGTATGAGTTAGGGTTCAACATTATAGGTTCAATGTATGAGTTAGGGTTCAACATTATAGGTTCAATGTATGAGTTAGGGTTCAACATTATAGGTTCAACGTATGAGCTAGGTTTAATGATGAAAATAATTAAATGCAATGTAAGCAAGGGACGTATGAGCATTATAGGTTCAACAAGTGGTCCGTACACTTTCCGGTAGCAACTGGACCAAGAAACCGTGTTGTACCTAATCGTAAACCTAAGGACAAACCACGTTTTAACGAGGGTGCAAAAAGGTTGTTTATTAAGAAACAACATCATCGTGAGATAATATTGAAGTTGGATCCTAGTGATCATGTTTCGACTTCGGTTATGATTCGTAACATAAGGTAGGGTTACACATTAGAGGTTCAATGTATGAGCTAGGGTTACACATTAGAGGTTCAATGTATGAGCTAGGCAAGGATAAGGATACTAGAGGGACAATTAGAGATGGAAAGGCATCCCGAGAACCACACACTTGAGTCAGCTGCAATACTTCACGAGATCTATAATGGGATGGGAAACCTTAATATGGAGTAGTTTTTCATTAAGATAAATCAATCTAGCATTTGGAATGTATGAGTTATGCTTTAATGTTTGAGTGTTTATCGATTTCTAATGTAATTTGATGTTTTAATAATAAACGTTAATCGATTTGGTCATTCCATGTATTATGATTACATATAGTGGTAGCTAGGAGTAAAATTCAGTTAACTTTGAAGTAAATTTAGTTAGTATGGGGAATATTGGACCGAAAATAGCCTAAAAATGTAGTTTGTTTAAAAGTCAAACGAACATCCCCAGCGACATGTCGTTGGTTTCCCCAGCGACATGTCGCTGGGGAAAGTTGTACAGTTCAAACGCTACAACAATTATGGACTAATTACGCACTAAACAATGAACAAAAGTATCCCCAGCGACATGTCGCTGGGGAAAGACTGACGGGATAAATTCCTGCTTAGATTTTCGCTGAAATTTTTTATCAAATTTCATGAAAATATTCCCCAGCGACATGTCGCTGGGGATACGTTTCGATAACTTTTGACTAAAGATTCAACGAGAAAAAATGCCATGTCAGAGTATTTTTGTCGTTTAGCGACTTTTCCCTAGCGACATATGTCGCTGGGGAAAAACGCGCTGGGGAAAGGGGCTTTTGTTGTAGTGATTCCAGCATGTCGCCGCACGAAGGACATAATAAAGAATCTAAATGAATGGCCCTCTTAACTCTTCACGAACCGGAAGTCTACCCTTTAGCGCCCCCATACAAATATATAGTACATTTTTTTATAACCATTAATTTGTTCAATATTATGGCCTCTCCTCCACTAACCATGGCAAGCGTCTATGGTTATCTAACAACTTTGATAGTTCTCTAACAACTTTGATATAGATAAATATATTATTGAATTAACACTTTTGTTTTCAAATTCTATTAATGGAATTTAGGATGTTACATGATAGCCTTATATTTGTGTAATCAGATACGGCATGATTAAACTACCAAATTGTAAGATTAAGCAAAGTATATATGTTGCAAACTAGCTTTTACTAATTCATGGAAGTAAGCTAAATTGAAAAAAAAGATCTTGGTTACTGTTTAAAATTGAACATGTTTATGTACTACTGGAACAAATGCATGTGAAAGTCTGCGAATACGTACTGTGCAACATCATACAGTTTGTTATTATGTATGTATAAATTAGGCTATGAAGTTATGTTGAAGTCAGCCTGTCATAATATGCCTGGTTCATTTATATTTAGTCATTTTGTAGTGTCACTGTTTGTAGAAAAAGAAGAGCGGGTCATTTAATATGTAGTCATTAAAGGATTTACACCAAAATGTTACTGGTTGGTATGTCCTTTTAACTTTTGAAGTCTTCATGCCATCCTATTAATACTTGTATTCTTCACCATCTCTGACTTTAGTGGTGCTCACTCTTAGAGTGCATCGTGCAGCATTTTATTCGTCCGCCATTTGACGAACGGCACCACCGTTCTGCACCGTCTCATGTAGTGTTCGTCCGTTGTTGGTTCCCCAACCATTCCACCAACATTTTGTTATTCGTTTGGTATTCTTTGTGGGGTGTTGTTTTGTGGGACCTATAAAGTGTTATTGTTTTTTTTGTTGGGGTAAGTGTTTGACACTTTGAGTTATTGGTGAGGTGATGAGGTGACGCTGATGTTACAAACGAATAACACGTTATTCGTACGCACCGCACCTAGCTCTCTTATAACTTTGCATAAAGAAAATGGTTGATTTGATATTGCGTGACCGGACATTGCTTGACTGACGGATGTGATATGCATGACCGCCGTACTTTTCTTGGACCAAAGCTTTAAGAATATAAGTAAGCTAACTTGACATAAGAAGCAGCTGTCTAAATGATCGTAGGACATGTAACCGCGATCGGATGTTAAAGGGAACTTATCTCTGATAATAATAATGAAAATAGTACTAATAATGAAAATAGTATTCACTCTGTTAAATTGTATCAATCTAACAAGTTTTTTTATTTCTTAAGTTTATTGTCTTTAGGTCCTCTTTTCTTCTCCTCAATATCTTGAAGGACCAGTTCTGTCAAGTGCTTAAAGATGCTGTTGGTCTCTTGGATTGGGCTGAAGCCTTGGTGGGCTTTATTCTCTTTGGGCCCTTGATTCTTGTTACCGTTGACAGAGTAGTATATGACTCTAACTTATACCAAAGTTAGGGTTATCACTTCATTCACATATATCTAGAGCCGCTTGGCATTCCTCTCTTAGAGTCGTGACCTAGGAGATCATACTTTGTCTTAATCTTTAGATTGTGTGTTTGAGTGATCATTTGTAGTGAGGTGATAAGACCAACCTAGTTGGGACTATCAATATTTTACTGTTGTATGTTTGATTAACACTCGTTTGAGGACTAATCTCTTATCTTGTATCTTGAACTTCGTTCTTTGAATAAATATCACTAAGGGAAGGTTGGTTGAGTGATAGATATGGTATCTATGTTATTTAGTTATACTTTTAACATGGTATCAGAGCTAAGGTTGTAGCTCTCGTGCTTCTTGGCTCGATTGGTGGTGGTTCTAGTTATATTGGAGGTGCTCGATTGGTTTTTTTTGTATTTTTGAATCTAAGGTTTTTGAAACCCTAATTTGGTAATTGGGGTTTGTTGAATCTGGGTTCACCCATCCTCTAGACTAAGTGAATCTAGAGATTGGGTGATATATTTGGTTATTCTGTTGCTTCTATTGCTCTGTAAGTCTTTTTTTTTATTGTGCCTGGTGATTACTGTTGCTATTTGATTCTATATGGCTGCTGCAGCTCCTCCTCCTCCTCCTTTAACAGGTGGAGATGGTGGTGATAATCCCCAAGTTGTCCTTATTAGCAACTTGGATGCTGGTAATCCTCTTCATGTGCACAATAGTGATAATAGTAGTTCTGTTCTTGTTCCTTTTAAACTGCTAGGCACTGAGAATTATAGAATGTGGAATAATGCTATGAAACTTGCTTTACAAGCTAGAAACAAATATGGTTTTGTTGATGGTTCTTGTGTAAGAGACTCTTATGCTGATAGTGATGTCTTATGTGCCCAATGGGATAGATGTAATGCTATGGTTCTTACCTGGATTATGAATGTTGTGTCTAGTGATGTCTACATGGGCTTAGTTTACTCTGAAAATGCTGCTGATGTTTGGAAAGAATTGAATGAAACTTATGATAAAGTAGATGGTTCTATTGTCTATAATTTAATTCAGAAAATTGGGTCTGTGAAACAAGGTGGAAGTACTGTTGCTGACTATTATCATAAGTTGAACTCTCTCTGGAGAGAATTTGATGCTATTACCAAAGTGCCTAAATGTGTTTGTCCTATTAAATGTTCTTGTGCTGCTAGTACTGAGTTGGCCCTGCATCAGCAACTCATGAAGCTGATGCAGTTCCTAATGGGTCTGGATGATTGTTATCAACCTGTCAGGACAGCTCTTCTCACTAGGGACCCCCTTCCTGATGTGAAAGATGCTTATGCCACTGTATCTAGAGAGGAATCCCAAAAAAATGAAACAGAGGATTCCTAGACCCCTTGAGTCCAATTGATGCAATATGCATGCAACGTCTTTTGTTTGCTAAGTCTTATAATCAGAATAAAAAGGGTAACTAATAACAACTTAACAGAAACAACATCAGATGGACCCAACCCTTAACATGATTTGTAAGAAATAGTGGTTCTCACAGGTCATACCAGAGAAATATTCTATGAGCTTATTAGATACCTCCTGGGTACAAGAAAGCCAAATCACTAACAACCATGTTTTTCAAACCTAATTTCAATGCCAATTATGATACTAAGGGAAGTGACAAGCAGCCCTCTGCTTGTAATTCCCCTGCCTCTTTCACTGCAGAGCAAATGCAGAAACTTCTTAATTTGATCAATGACTCCACATCTGGAAACACTCAGGCCAATATGGCAGGTAGAGTCTCTTTCTTTAATGGTAATGTCTTTTTTAATGTTAACCTTTCTAAATTCTATTGTGGGAATACCAAATTTCTTGTCAAGACCATTACCTTGGGATTGATTCATGACGTCTGGGCCAACCAACACCTTACCACATCTACCATTGCTGACCAATGTATGTTGATATCCTAACCTCAACATAATTGTTGGTCACCCCAGTGGTATTGTGGCCACATTAGTCCCACTTTGTGAAATTGAGACTCTCCAAAATGTTGATTTGCATGATGTTCTTGTTGTTCCTGGTTATTGTGTCAGTTTGCTATCTGTTAACAAACTTATTAAGGACAGTAAACTGTTTGTTGGTTTTGATGAAGATAAATGTTATATTCAGGACTTGGACAAAGGGATAACACTGGGGACTGGTAGTGAATCTGGGGGACTTTACCTATTTGATGATTCTAAGAACATAAGCTTAGGTAATGTTAATACTGTTATGGCCTTTAATGTTTCTAAAGACTTATGGCATAACAGACTTGGTCACCCTACTGATCAAGTCCTCTATGTGCTTAAAAATAACCTAAACTTGTCTAAAAATACCTGTGTTTCTGCCTGTGAAACTTGCCATAGGGCAAAACAAATAAGGGAACCCTTTCCCTTGAGTGATCACAAGTCTATGAATCCTGGTGAACTTGTTCACCTTGACTTGTGGGGCCCTTACAAGGTCTCTAGCAGAGAAGGTTTTAGGTATTTCTTAACCATTGTGGATGACTACTCTAGGGCAGTTTGGACTTACCTTTTGAAAACAAAAGATGAAGTGTTTGATTGCGTTGTTAATTTCATTAAACTTATTCATAATCAATTTAATGTTAAGATTAAAACCTTTAGATCGGACAATGGAACTGAATTTGTGAACAAGAAAATGTTTTCTTTACTTGCTGATCTGGGCATCATCCATCAGACTTCTTGTCCTCATACCCCTCAGCAAAATGGGATTGCTGAAAGGAAACATAGACACCTGCTAAATGTAGCAATGTTTCAGGGAGGGATTCCTCTTAATTTTTGGTCTGATTGCATTCTCACTGCTGTGTATTTAATCAACAGGCTTCCTTCTTCCGTCTTGAGTGGTAGGTCCCCCTATGAATTGCTGCATAACAAAAAACCTAATCTCTCTCACTTAAAATGTTTTGGGTGTCTGTGTTTTTCAACTATTCTTAACAACAGTGATAAACTTACATCCAGGTCTGAAAAATGTGTGTTCATTGGTTACTCTTCTGTCAAAAAGGCCTATAAATTGTTTTATCCTATGACAACAGAAAGTCTTGTTTTTCTAGGATGTTAAGTTTTATGAAACTGTTTTCCCATTTAAAATGAAAAACACTAAAAGACATGACTTGGCAGATGTAGATTATACAAATGATGCTGAGCTTGTAACCTTTTTTGATAACCAAACAATACCAAGTCCCAATGATGATGAGAGAGCAACACCTTGTGAGGAAGGTGGAGTTCACTCTAACACTGATGCCAGCACCTATCACCAACCAAGGGAGAACTCTGCAACCCACTTAGGTGACAACATTATATCTGAGGGCAATTTTCAAAATGATAGTCCTGTTCATAATGATATTATGTCTAGAGGGGACAACTCTGAGGAAGAACAGCCAAGTGTTAGGAGATCTAGCAGACCCTCTAAGTTGCCTGCTAAGCTAATGACTTCATGCTTTGATATAAAACTGAAAATATGGATGAAAAACATGTCAACTACTCCAAATTAAACCTGTTAATTATTGCTTTACCAACAACCGTAAACAAAACTGTGGAGAACCTTCCACTTATTAAATGAGTTGTTAAGAAGCCAGATTGGTTTTTGAAGCCAGAACAATGGAAATTGGAGGCCCCAAATTAGAAACAATACTGGACCTTAACTGACCTTCCCATTTGTAGGAAAGCCATTTGACAACACATGCTTTACAAAATCAAATACAATGTCCACACTGGCCAAGTTGACAAGTTCAAAGTCCAAGTTTGTGGCCAAAGATTTATTCAAAAAGAAGGCATTGACTTTTGATGATACTTATATAGCCCTGTGTTAAAATGGTACTGTTATGTGTCTTATATCTATTGTTTTTGTGTTCTAATGACTGGCCCTTGTTTTCAATCTGGTGTAACAAGCCTTTTCTTTATGGTGAACTGAATGATTGAGATTACCATGTCTTTACCTCTTGGATTTGAATGTGCTGATAAAAACAAAGTGTGAAAACTTAACAAGGCCCTCTATGGACTTAAGCAAGCCCCAAGGTAGTGGAATGCCAAACTTACCACTGTCTTGGTTAAGCATGGCTTTGTCCAAAGCAAATATGATTACTCTCTATATCTTAAACATACCAATGAGGTCTTTGTTGCCCTTCTGGTTTTATGTTTTATAACTTTATCATCACTGCAAAGCCTTAAGAAATTGAGAAACTCAAAGCTTATCTTAAAAGTAAATTTATGATTAAAGATCTTGGGGTCATGAAATACTTCCTTGGCATTGAAGTTCTTGACAATGCCAATGGCATTTGCATGACTCAAAGGAAGTACTGCCTTGAGCTTATTCATGAGTTTGGCCTATTGGCTGCTAAGCCTGTCACTACCCCTTTTGCCTGAGAATTGTGTGCTAGCTGTGGATGAAAGTGATTCTGATAAGTTTCTCAAAAACATTTTTGAATATCAAAAATTGTTAGGAAAACTTATATATTTAACCCACACTAGACCTGATATCTCCTATGATGTTCACTGTTTGAGCCAGCACATGCATGCTCCTCTTCAATCCCACTTAAGAATTGCTTTGAGAGTTATTAGATATCTCAAAAACTCTCCAGGCACTGGAATTCAAATCTACAAGGACAATAACCTGAAGCTATCTTGTTTTACTGACTCTGATTGGGCCAAATGTTTGAGGACTAGAAAATCTGTATCAGGCTTTTGTGTGTTCCTTGGAAGATCTCTTGTTTCTTGGAAAAGCAAGAAACAAGCCACTGTTTCCAGATCCTCTGCTGAGGCAGAATACAGATGTATGGCAAGTGCAACATGTGAAGTTATATGGATTACAAATTTGTTAAAAGACTTGTGTATCAAAAATCTTCTGCCTGTGAACCTTTACAGTGATAGCAGTTCTGCTATTCAAATAGCTGCTAACCCTGTTTTTCATGAAAGAACCAAACACTTTGAAGTTGATGTTCCCTTTATCAAGAAAAGGTTCAGGATGTGTAATAAATACCTCAAATTGAATCACTGCTGATCAAACAGCAGATTTATTCATCAAAGGTCATGGAACTGCTCAACATGTGAAATTATGCAAGCAGCTAAGCCTGGTGAACATGTTTGGGAAGTAACTTATTCTAAATCTTGTTAGTTTGAAGGGGGGGTTAAATTGTATCAATCTAACAAGTTTTTTTATTTCTTATGTTTATTGTCTTTTAGGTCCTCTTTTCTTCTCCTCAATATCATGAAGACCAGTTCTGTCAAGTGGCTTAAAGATGTTGTTTGTCACTAGGATTGGCCTGAAGCCTTGTGGGCTTTATTCTCTTTGGGCCCTTGATTCTTGTTACCATTGACAGAGTAGTATATAACCCAACTTATACCAAAGTTAGGGTTATCACTTCATTCACATATATCTAGAGCCGCTTGGCATTCCTCTCTTAGAGTCGTGACCTGGGAGATCATACTTTGTCTTAATCTTTAGATTGTGTGTTTGAGTGATCATTTGTAGTGAGGTGATAAGACCAACCTAGTTGGGACTATCAATATTTTACTGTTGTATGTTTTAATTAAGCACACCGTGTGAGGATAATCACTTATCTTGTTCTGATCCTTCGTTCTTTGAATAAATATCACTAAGGGGAGGTTGGTTGAGTGATAGATCTGGTATCTATGTTATTTAGTTATACTTTTAACACACTCCGTCTTAAAATAATTGCCTTCACTTTTAAGTCTTTTTCTTTTAATTTTAAATATTTTGATTTGTGTTATACGGAGCATAATGCTTGATGTAAAATATACGAATAGATCGGTTACCATGTAATGAAAATATATTTTTATAAGTGTCTGTGTTGGTGTACGGTAGAATTAGTCACAATAATACCAAAGGGATTTGGCTCAGTTGGTACCTACCTACGAAAAAGCCAAAGGTTCAAGCTTCGGCTCTTATTCACTCCGGTCGGTGCCCCACCCGGCCAGGAAGGTTGCCGAAGTTATTCCTTGTGGGATGAATAATGTCTGGTTCGACACTCGAGGTCAGGGTGTTCCCACCAATTTACACATTTTTGATTAGTCACCATAATAAATTGTATGATAAAAAAGGAAAAATATATGGAAAAAGACAGTAGTCACAATACTACCAAAAAAGAAAAGAAGGATTGAGTTTCCAGCGACGACAGAATGTTTGTAACATTTAAGTATCCTTGAGGACTACAATTGACAATTGTGTAACTATTCGAGAACGAAAACAAAAAAAATGGCTCCTAACGAACAAATTGAACCTGAACTTTATCAAAAAATGCTTCTCAAACTTAAGGCACATGATGTCATTAAGTCTTTAGTTGGGAGCAAACAGTGCCTAAAGCTTGTTAAGTCATCGTTTCGGGCGTAGCGGGTCCACCACGACACTCACCAACGCCACCGTGAAGAAGAAAAATTTCCGGTAGATTCAAGAAGATGCAATGCAGTTTGGTAATGTTTACGAGAGGCAAATTGATGACAAGGTTGCACGAGATACAACACAAAATCATCAAGTTGTGTTTTATCTCGTGCAACCTTGTCATCAAGTTGCATCCCGTAAACACTACCAAACTACGCTGCATCTTCTCGAATGTACCGCAAAGTCCATGATTTTTCTTCTTCATGGTGGCGTTGGTGAGTGTTATAGCGGAGCTTGAACGCCCATGACGCCGGAAATGGTGACTTAACGAGCTTTAGACACTCTTTGCTTTAAACTGCCCACGTAATGATATCAGGCGCCTCATCATCGAGAAGTATTGCTTGACAAATTTCAGGTTCAAGTTCCTCATAAAAATCATTTTTGTTTTTCTTGAATGTGGACAGGTTTGAGAGAAAGTAACTAGGTGGTGAGTTTGAAAGAGGTTAGAAAATGTGTGATGATGATTGGGTAATGTTGGATTTAGTTTCTCACAATTGTCACTTTTATATCGTGTACCGTGGAAAAGATTGAATGCATTGTGGAAAAGATATAGAACTACTACTTCTAGTATAAGAGAGCAAGTAGGTAAAGTCAATTAAATGCTAAAGATGAAAAAACTAACTACGGAGTCCTATGACTACTACTAATGGGGCGGCTTTGGGTTAGCAGCCACCCTTCATCCCCAAACCCGATTAGTAAACCACACCTCAAATTCGTCCCGATCCTCAATAGAGATCTTATCGGGACGTTCCATTGGGGTGAGATGCTCCCCAAACCCACTTTAATCACCTTTGGGATCTTATTCGGGGTGACTTTACGAGCGCATCGCTTCATCAAATACACGTTGTTCTCCGTTTATTATTATTTTTATGTTATATTTTTACAAATGTGATTACATGCAATAACATAAATACTCTTCACCTACTAAAATATATTAGTTAGTAAAGTATTCAACAAATTAAACATAAATAATGATAACCACGTTAAAAAATCAAAAAATCTTTTAAAATCATTACACAACGAAGTTTTTTCTAATCACAACATGAAATTTTGCAAAGATACAAAACTACGAAGTATTGATAATATTAATTTTATTACGTGGATACTAAAATAACAATATATGAAAATAATAGCTCGATATGTCTGTATAGTTTCGGGGCGGGGCGGGTTGGGGATGTTATGTCCCGTCCCCCCTCGAACCCGATAAAAATCATCATAATTCCGCGAAACCTGATAAGCATGCCTCGCCCCGAAAATTTCAGGTTTTGGGTTTCCCTATTGGATTCGGGTTTTTTTGCCATCTCAACTACTACTATAAGCAAGGTTATACATAGCGTGAGGCGTGGCGTAGCGGCATAGCCAAACCTCAAGCTTGAGTGTGAGGCGTGGCGACATGCCGTTTTTAAGGCGTGACTTAAGGCGGCAAAAAATATATATAAATTTATATCATATTTATAATTATATGAGTGGTAAATATTATTAAATTCAAGCCTCAATCCAAAATATTAGTAAATCCAAGTTCAAATCTCAAATATTAGAAAATCCCTTAAACACTTAAAAAAGATTCGCCACGCCTTACGGCTTTGCCCGTCTTTTCACGCCTCAACTCACGCCACGCCTAGAGTCGACGCCTTGGTATAATTCGTAATATAGAAGCTGCGCCTCGCGCCTTGGTGTTGCCTTAGCGCCGCCATGATGCGCTTTTTAAAACCCTAACTATAAGGGAGCATGTAAGTAAAGTTATTTTCTTTACTTCACTTTTTTCTACCACTTTCTTTAATTTTCTTTACTTTACTTTCTTTACTTTACTTTATAACACACAAAAAAATAGGTAAGGTCAAAGTTGAACCAGTTTGACTCTTTAAAGTCAAACCGGACACTTATTTTGAGAAGGGGGTAGTATGGAAAAGTTAAAGTCATTGATAGTTAGATCATTAGGTACCTATTAGTAGCCGTGTACAAACCGGTTATTTTCCCATAACCGGTTACTAACCGACCCTAACCGGTTATTTGGTCAAACCTGGTCAACCCGGTTAGTACCAAAAACCAGTTAGTAACCGGTTAGACTTTTGAACCCGAAAAACCCTAATCGGTACAGTTACGGTTAGAAAACCCGGTTAGTAACCGGTTTTTTTAGCAAGAAAAATGTTACTGTCTAGTGGTGTTGTAATTCATTTTGCAATGGCCCATGGTGTCATGCTGTTTTATATCCGAAATTTGAAGCCACTGATAGCCCATGCATGGTCCATGCTATATAAATCCATGGTGCTTGAGTTTTTATCAAAACTTTTGAAACTTTTGATTACCATATGAGTGGATAAAAATGTTGAAACTTTTTGGATTTAGCCGAGTTTTTTTTCAAAATCGTTTTATAAATAGTAAACGTAATAAACTTCAACTTTTATTAAATAAACTCGTAATACATTAAATATAAACTACTTGAAACACAAACTAATACATTGAGCGATTTATTCATCGAAAAGCTAATACATTGGATAGAGGTCTTATTCGGAGTCACCGGAACCGGACATAGCTTGTTCTTCTAGATTGATTTCTTTATCGGCAATATTGATTGCATAACCCGCTTCCACCTCGACCTCGAGTAATTGTTGTTCGATCTCTAAATAATCGCCTTCAAGATTTGAAGTGTGTTGTATACGTTCTTGTGCGTCTAAATGATCCTTCAAGCAAATACGCATCTCCAAATATGCCGGTGTTAGTCTTGTTCTTCGTATCGATAATACCCTTCCACTAAGAGAAAAAGTGAATTCCTTTAATTTTCTTTAATACCCTAAAAAGAGAGTTATTTTCTTTACTTCATTTTTTTAACCACTTTCTTTAAATTTTTTTACTTTACTTTATAACACACACAAAAATAGGTAATGTCAAAGTTGAACCAGTTTGACTCTTTAAAGTCAAACCGAACACTTAATTTGAGAAGGAGGTAGTATGGAAAAGTTAAAGTCATTGATAGTTAGATCATTAGGTACCTATTAGTAGCCGTGCACAAACCGGTTATTTTCCCGTAACCGGTTACTAACCGACCCTAACCGGTTATTTGGTCAAACCCGGTCAACCCGGTTAGTACCAAAAAACCGGTTAGTAACCGGTTAGACTTTTGAACCCGAAAAACTCTAACTGGTATTAACCAGTTGGGACCGGTTAGTAACCAGTTACGGTTAGAAAACCCGGTTAGTAACCGGTTTTTTTAGCAAGAAAAATGTTATTGTCTAGTGGTGTTGTAATTCGTTTTGCAATGGCCCATGGTGTCATGCTGTTTTATATCCGAAATTTGAAGCCACTGATGGCCCATGCATGGTCCATGCTATATAAATCCATGGTGGTTGAGTTTTATCAAAACTTTTGAAACTTTTGATTATCCAGTGTGAGGATAAAAATTTGAAACTTTTGGATTTATGCTCGAGTTTTTTTTCCAAATCGTTTTATAAATAGTAAACTTAATAAACTTCAACTTTTATTAAATAAACTCATAATACATTAAACATAAACTACTTGAATACCCTAATTACTAAGAGAAAAAGCGGTGTTAGTCTTGTTCTTCGTATCGATAATACCCTTCCACTAAGACAAAAAGCGGATTCCGAAGCTACCGTAAAAGCTTGTACGCTTAGTAAATCTTGAGCCATAATCGATAGAACGGGAAATTAAGATTGTCTTTCTTTCCACCAAGACAAAATATCAAAGTTGTTAAATTCTTCTTCTTCCATAGAGATTATCCAATCGGTTCTGGTATATCTCCCAAATTCGTTAGTACCGGTGTTGTCACTTCTAGACCGTTTAACACTTTCTTGTCTTAATGTATGGAATATGCTAGTATTCGAACTCATAGACGATGATGAAGGAGCCGAACTCGTTGAAATATTCATTTAACCATATTTATTAAAATAAATATCAAATAAATCTTTAAAACACTTGTTAAAAAAGTTTTTGCAATTGTTCCAAAGTTAATGTCTTCTTCATACAAATTCAAATCAATAGAAATCTTCTCTATAAATACTTCCACCCCGCTAATGTTAAAGCATAGGTTTAATGCGGCGGCAAAAGTAATTGCCGGCGGGATTTCTTTGAAATATTTTCTAAGTTTTTCTTTCATCGGTCCAACTATCATATCAGATGGTGGACCACTTAATTCAAATTCGCCTATTTTTGAACATATTGCAAAAAGTTGATGAAGATATGACTCGTGAGATAATAAACATCCGATAATAAAGTTGTTTCCACTTTAAAAACTTCGAGTAATTCGGTCACTTTTTGAATAATCTCCCAATTTTCGACGGAAAATGGTATAATTTTTCGTGAGTATTTTTCAACCAGACCATCATGGAAAATACTCAAAGTAATTTTTTTTGGTGTAAATCACATTTAAACATCAAATAAGTCGAGTTCCATCCTGTAGGAACGTCCCAATTAGGTGTTAAAAAAAGGGTGTTAGTTTCGTTACACAATGCCATATAATCTATATATCTTCTTTTAGGCCCTTGAAATACATCTTGCAACATTGTTTTAAAAGCGTTTTTTATACTCAATAACTCGGGTACCGCTAGTCCGTCTTGCACAACCAAGTTTATGATGTGTGCAACACATCGACTATGATAAAAAATGCCTCACAAATGTGGTTGGTATTTTAGAATTAGTCTATTGGCGGCATTTGTATTGTTAGCAGCATTTTTTTTTAACGGCATTTTATTAGGAGAAACTAGCAAGGAGCTAGACAATTACAAAGACACAAGATGAGGGTTTTTTAACCAATCAACCCAACTAAACGACACTTTACATCTAAAACGACTCCAATAATAAGAATACAAAACTACGTCGTCAAAGATAGTCGCCTTAGAGGGAGAATCCGCGCCAAAAACACACTTGTTTACGGAAAAGGTACCAGGAATAAACCACACGGCCCAAAACACCCCCATGAAACAACTTATTTATGCTTACTAGGCATCCTAAGATATCAATCCAAACGTCCATTCATGCGAACGAATTCACATCCAATCATTCCACATTCCTCCAACACAAGTCTTACAAAAGTATCGTTTGGCAATATGGCACTCGAAGAACAAATGTCTCGACGACTCCGTCACTCTATCACAGATGGGACATAGAATAGACGGAATATCTATACCTCTACGGGATAAATTAAGACGAGTAGGCAAACAATCCAAACTCACCTTCCATGCATGAACGTTAACCTTAATTGGCACCGCTTTGATCCATCGAGTTTGAGTAGCCACAACCGGAAGTCTAATATCATCAATTACCTTTCTAACCGACGCTACCGTAAATTCCCCCGAACCATCTAAAGACCAATACCACCTATCAGACGCAACACCAACAAAATGACCCAACTTTTGACAGTTAAAGCATTCAATCTTTGACTTATCAAAGGTAATCCCATTCTTTGGCTTGAGGTCAATGGGTCTTCCTGTCTTCCTCATAAACTTCCTTATCCTTGCTGTTATCATAGCCACCTGCCATCGAATGTCAATTTCTTCCATAGCATCTTCATCAATTTGCAGCAGGTCTTCATCATCATGAGTTGTGGGCATAGATGCTTGTTGAGCAAAGAAGGAACATATGATTTCATCTGAGTGGGAAGCACAGTTAGGAGCAGTTTGCACCTTGCTTGAGGTAGCCTGAGTATATCCTTTTGGGATATTTGCTGGATCAGCAGTACTTTGTTTCAAAGTACTGCCTTTGACTTCTGTGGACAGAAAAGCAATGTTTTGTGAGTTTGAGTTTGAAACACCCTTCAATTCATGCTCATACACCTTCAAGTTGTTGTAGAGATCATCAAACTCCAATTCATCCAATCCAGGTTGTCCCCGAATCATTGTAGCAACTACATGCCACACAGATGGTAAACTTCTTAGAAACTTCAAATTCGCATCTTCAATGGATACTTTAGCATCATATAATTCAAGCATACTAAGGATGTTCTGAAACCTTTCATATGCTGAATCTAGCTCTTCTCTAGATCCGATAGTAAAAGTCTCGAATTGTTGTTTCAAAAGATTCTTTTGCATCTTCTTTGATGCATCGTTACCACCAAATCTTGCTTTTATGGCTGTCCATAGGGTCTTTGCATTTGTGGCATCATGAAAACTAAGAAGATGTCTATCAGGAATTGCAGAAAGCAATATGTTAAGGGCTTTCTCATTGTTTCTTCTTGCGTTAGCAGCAAGCGAAGTTTTTGGTGCAGACGAGGATGCAGGATCTGTTGTTGCTTGGTCTCCATTGGTGATTATATCCCACAGTATATGATCAGTGATGGCAATGTACTGTCGCATCTTCATAGACCAAAGATCATATTCACCCTTCTTGATCATTGGGATTCTTAGTGCAGTAACGGACGAGGTGGGGGGGATAGGTTCAGCTTCAGACATTTTTTAGAGTTTGAAAAAGATTTCGAATGATTAACAGTTCTTCTAGATCAGAGTCTCTACACAAGCTCTGATACCACTTGTAGGATCGATATTCCTTAATGAAACACTGATATACTGTCAACTATGCGGAATCTAGTTGGCAGTACTTAGAAGAACACACAAAGATTAATCAAACGATTTGTATTATAAACCTTTTGAATCTGCCTAAATTGCAGATCCCTAATACAATACTAATAATTCGTGTTCGTTGTTCTATATTTTCTAATACCTTCCTAGAGATCCTTTTATAAACATAAGGATAACTCTAGTAGTTGTACAGTCCTTGTATATCATAAACACTAATCAATACTAATCACTAGAATAACTGTTACAAGATAATTACTAACATAACCGTTTAAATGATAATCCTTTAAGATTCCTTTATCCACGGCAGTACGTTGACTTTTCCATACTAAGTAGGCAGTACTTCGATCTTCAACATAGCAGTACTTTGACCTTTTGCTTAGCAGTACTTTGACCTTTTGACTTGTATTTCCCAACAATCCTCCCCTAACTTGAATTCTACTTGCTTGACTTCAAGTTTCTTGATAGTTGGTCTTCTTTGTTCAGCATCAGTCTGTCTTGTCATTTAAGCAGTACTTGCCTTTAATCTTTTAAGCTTCATCCTTTGAGCAGTATCTTGTACACAATCTGTTTGAGTATCTTGAAATGTAACCCCTTGTTATGAACATAAACACTTCTCTTTGTCTTAGCATCAAACAGATTGTTCTTCTCAGCAACATGTCTTCTCAGCAACGTAAATGGTTTTTATGAGCCTTTACCAAGTAGCCATTTACTCTTGGGCTAGTCAGTTCTTTGGTACCTAGAAAAGGTAATAATCCATGGTAAACTGAAAACCACTTCAACACTCAGAACATGAATCATAGTGTGTTGAATACTATATGACTTTTGGTAAGTCATTAAACCATAACGGATTTGATCTGTCTTTACTGTAGCCGTTTGCTCAGGACTAGTTAAACTCTCAGTAATAAAACATTGTGGTTGAGGACAATATAGTTTTGAGCCAACCTATTAAAGCTATCACACACGGATTTGGTTCTCTTTACCAAAAAGTCGTTTGCTTTGGAGTAGCCAATAATTTTGTGCTAAATCCATGGTGTATTGTTCACCATACAATTTTTTGTAAATTGTCCAACCATCAACTGATTTGAGAATTCTTTACCAAAATGTTTGATTTGGACTAGTCAATTCTTATACTGTGAGATTTGGTGAATTGATTTACATTTGCTGTGTGGTGGTTAACAACCACTTCAATCCCTTAACAGTTTGATTCTCAAAATATTTGTGATTTATACCACTTTTTGCACACTCAATTCTTCACAATATTTCAAAAACATCTTTTTAACTAACAGTACTTTCAATCACAGGTATGTTTGTTTTAACTAGCAGTACTTTGATACAAAGTACTGCTATGTTCAAAGTTAAATCTTTTTATCTATTTAAGTATATTAAGAAGTATATTTTGATAAATCATACCTGTTGTTAGGAATGGCACCTTTTGAGTGGTCACACAAAATGAACAAGAAGTATCAAAGTATTGGATAATCTCCTTTCGTCTTCAACTTCCATTCCATGTTCCTCGCATCCTTATCATCAACTCTCTTGATAGAGGATATCTTCTCTCAGCCAGCATATGAATCATAGTACCATCCTCTAACTCTAGTGTATGCACTCCTGAAGATTCGTTAAGTCTCCACCTTATGATTTCCCAATCTTCTTGGTCTTTCCAGAAGTCATCATCACTTGTTTCAGGAGTTTCCCAAATAGTTGTAAGATCACCTAGAAGTATCAAACCTAAACCGGTTGGAGGAATGTGCTCATAATAGTCTTGAACAACTCGATACAGATGATACAAATCCTGTCTATCTAAGATATGCAGTATCTCCCATAAAGTATCAAAAGCCCTGAAATGATTATTCGCTCTGTGAATGATAAGATACTCTCCATCAGGTGAATCAATAACCTGGAGCTCTGTAATCATGGAGATTCCTTCTAGTGACTCTCTATCGTGTACACTCTTTTCAAAGTCTACAATCCTAAGGTAATTTCTGAGCTCATCAACTGTCTCCGTCCTCAACTTAACCTTCTTTGATGGCTGTTCTTCAGAAATTATAGCTTTTCTTTTCCTTAAGAGTCTCTTTTCATCTCTTTCCTTCAATATCTGCTTTTCTTTCTCTGAGTCCATTGGAACAAAATCTTTGAAGGAGTCTTTAATAGATTCTTGAACTTTGTCATACAGTTCCTTCATCTGTGGATACTTTAGCTTTTGCAAATTCTTGTATCCTTGACCTTTTAAAAAATTCATCATTTGATTCCTTTCTTGAGCAAGAGTAGTAGGTTTCCTCAAAGTAGTCTTTGGCTTTACTTTCTTCAATTCTTCAAACCTTTTTCTTTCTTCTTCTGCATCCCATTCAGCTTGAATCTTTCTAGCAACCTCCTCATCATTTGTAGTCTCCAAAGCCTAATTGTTGATGTGTTAATTTCTTCCTTTTTTGGTTCTTTCTACCAAGATCCCTTGCACTTATCATCTTTGGGGTCAGTAGATTGAGATGGTATTTTTTTGGTTGTTGAGGTTGAGATTGAGATTGTATGGGACCAGGAATACTTAAACCTCTTGGTCTAGAGATATCAGCAAGAACTTCATCAACTTTAAACTGTTCTTCAGGCTCTACATTTTGAGTTGGACGGATTGGGCTTGAAGGACCTGCTTCATCTTCAAAATTTAGGGTCCTTGGAGTAATAGTACTCTGTCGAGCAGTACTTTGAAATGTCTCCAAATCCAATTCTTCAGTGTCTCCACTCTTTACATTAGAAGCCTCTTTCTCCTCAACATTGATTTCTTCAGTTTCATCACTCTTTCTTTCAATGTCAGGAGTAACAGCAGCATCTTTATCAACAATATCTTCAAAGAAATGATCTGCTGTATAATCATCTTGAACATAGTGCTCTTCAGACAAAGTACCTTCTTCCTTATTCCTCCCCAATTTGACTGAAGACACTTTCTTCTTTTGCTTCTTTCTTCGTCGCTTTTGCTTCTGAAGGTGCTGACTCTCTACCCAAAAAGCATGATGTTTGACAAAATGAGCTACCACCTTTGACAGGTTTTGTGTTTGGCCATGGAGCTGCCGAATTAGTTTTGGCGTGAGAAAAGGGTTTGCTTCTTGAGTCTCCTAACTTCCCTGTTTAAAGCATATAGGTCCAAAAGTCCCTCATCTCCTCCAGATGTTTGAGACGCATCTGTGGGAGTATAATCATTGGGAGATTTTGGAATATTAGCAGCATCGTGAGGTTCAGCCGTACCTTGGAAGTCAGCAGTACCTTGTATTTCAGCAGTCCCTTGAGAGTTAGCAGTACCTTGAACTTCAGCAGTCCTTTGTGAAACACTAGCCTGAGCAGCACTTTGATCAGGGGTACCTTGAGCATCCCTTGCAGAACTTGCAGCTTTAGAATGAGGACTAGTACTATGATTCTTCCCCCTTTCCCTTTTTTTATGCTTGCTAATGCTCGGTTACAACCTCTTAACATTGTGGAGTCAAAGGAGTAATGCTTACATGAGAACTTTAGGACTATGTTCTATAAAGTGATAGGATTCTTGACGGGAGTGGTAACTGATGGTATAAAATCCTGAGGTCTTGCTACGCCCTCTAATTGCTTGTTCAAGAACAGTTGAATGAACCTAGGATACATAAGAAAAGGTGTTCCATTTGAAATATGTCCTAGCATTCCATTCATATAAAATCCCCCCCCCTTTTCAAGGAGGAAATTGATCTTCTGTTGTTGCTATCTACAAGGCAGAGGCGATGTTGGTTCCAAATTGCTCCCATGAGGTACTCTTAGGACTAAGACAGTGAAGTAATACATGAACTAAATACTTCCACTGTGGGCTGAATAAAGGTTTAGAGAAAGTGAGTTGTGCTAAATTACCCTCGTAGCCAATATCTCTGAGCACGTCCCAAATAACTTGCTTAGGAAAGCAATCTACACCATGTGCATCATCAAAGAGTAGGTCAGCTCGAATGGTTTCTTCAGAAATCAAAATCTTTTTGCCAGCTACCACGGCGCGAATATGTGGTACATCATTGATCACTCTGAGAGATGCGGTAGCCCAAAATTGTTGAAGCCATGGACCGATTAGATCAGGATCAACTAACAACGAGTAGTTAATTGAGCAGCCAGTGAGATAATCGATGATTTGATAAAAATCAGCATTCTGCGCCGTCTTCTCCACACAAGCGATCATGTTGTGTTTGTTACAAGTGCGAATAGTTGCCATTTGAAAAGAGATTGATGTGCGTCGGAGGTTGTAATTAAAAATTTGTGAATGAAAAGAGATAAAATGAGAGAAAAATGCAATTCAGTTGAGTATTTATAGGTTGTGTTGGATAACTATAAAGTTACCGTTGTAAATACGTTTTTAGCGCAAAAACGTATGTTTGACCGTTGACCGAACGTTAGAACAGTACTTAGTTGTCTAAGCAGTACTTTCGAAGACGAGCAGTACTTTGATTTGGCTAAGCAGTACTTTCAACTTAAAAAGATTTCCAACTCAAATTTGTCAACCACAACCCTGCAATTTTGCAAATTACTTCTTCAAATCATTATCACTCTCAAACCAATATTCATAACACTTCCCCTCTAAATGTAGCACAGAGCTCCCAAAGTTCATGTCTACCAATAACAGTACTATACATGACCATCAGTACTTTACAGTGATCCTCCCCTCAAAATGTAGCTATGCGGTTATCATCCCAATAGTTACCATCCAACAAGTTATTCTTGCTAAGTCAAAGACTTTGGTGAGTAATCTGCTTACATTTGAGCATCAGTATGAACCCTTGACTACATTAATGAGCTTTGCCTTTAACAATCTCGAATGAAGGATGTCGAATCTGAATATGCTTTTGTCTTTGAGTGGAAACCAGGATTATAACACAATGCAAATGGTACTCTCATTGTCTATATGGATTTCAGTGTTCATGAAGTTAAATCCATAATCAAGCAGTTGATTTTGCATCCAAAGTACCTGAGCACAACAACTTGCAGCTGCTACATATTCTGCTTCTGTAGAGGAGATAGCCACAATTGTTTGTTTCTTGCATTGCCAAGAGACCAGTCTTCTTCCAAGATATTGACATCCTCCTGAAGTTGATCGTCTATCATGATTGTCCCCAGCATAGTCACTGTCTGAAAAAGCTTCTAAATGAAAAGGAGAGTCCTTAGGATACCATAGACCCAATTTTGGTTGATGTTTGAGATACCTAAAGATCCTTTTGACAGCATGCAGGTGAGAAACCTTTGGAGTGACTTGAAATCTTGCACACAGACAAACAGCAAACATTATGTCTGGTCTTGAAGCAGTTAAGTACATGAGACACCCAATCATAGACCTATAAAGATGTACATCAATCATCTTCACCTTCTTATCTTTTCCTAGAGATTTATGAGCTTCAAATGGTGTGGATGCTGGCTTAATGTTTAAGTCAAATTTGTGAGAAATTCTCTTGCACATATTTGTCTTGATTAGAAATAATACCGTCAGAAGTTGCTTGACTGAAGCCCAAAACGAAGTGAGTTTCACCATGGAACTCATCTTGAATTCCTTTTGCATAAAGATCTTCAAATCTTTACACATAGAAGACTTGGTTGAACAAAAAGATATCATCAACATAAAACTGTACCAACATGTTATCTCTTCTATCCTTATAATGAAAAGAGTTTTGTTCATTAGCCCCTCTCTATTAGTCCATGCTTCAAAAAGAAAAGTGGAAGTCCTTACTACCGTGCTCTTGGGGCTTGATGCAGGCCATAAAGTGCCTTGACAACATTGTAGACCTTGTTTGGATGTGAGGGGATCTTCAAAAACCCGGGAGGCTGTTTAACATACACTTTGTCTCTGTGATGTTGCCATTATAGAATGCACTTTTGACATCATCTGATAGACAGTGGAAGCCCATGAAAGATGCATATGCCCAAAATAGAGTCTGATTGCTTTCAATTCTTGCACCTGGTGCAAACTCTTCATCATAATGCACACTTCCTCTTGTCTGTACCTTGTGCACAACGAGTCGTGCATTTGTTTCTTGATAATTGTACCCGTTCAGATCTCTCTTGTTTCTAAGAAACCCATTAGTTCAATTCTCTCTTGCTATCTGGTAAGTCACATAACACCCATACCTACTTGTGCTTGATATTGAAGTAGTTCTTCTTGCATTCGCTCAACCCAACTTTCATCTGCTAAAGCTTGAGAGACTTTCTTGGGTTCCTCTTGAGATAAGAAACAAGCAAACAGACAGGTCTGCTGATCTTTGTGGTTAGTTCTGTTTTGTTTGTATATAAAGGACAGCAATGCTTGATGTTGGTTAGAAGTACTGTCTTTAAGCTTTCTTCTTGTTTGAACCCCGGCAGTACTTTTGCCAATAATCTGACTTTGAGGATGAATCTTATGAATTCTAAGTGTAGGAGTAGAGGTGACATCAATGGTAGTATCCATGTTGTTGTAGTCAGCCGCTCCACCTTCCTCAGTGTCTGTATTTTCAGCATCAAAAGAGTTTGTAGAGAAAACACCATCTTTCGGAATATCATCATCAGAATCTGTAGGTGTATTGCCAGTACTCTGAGGAGGTGTGTTAGCAGTACTTAGAGTGAAAGTACTGTCAACACACTCTTTTCCCTTTTCAAGAGTTGTTCTCTTCTTTTCCTTTTCAAAAGCAGTCCTTTGAGCATCATTATGGAGTTTAGCAAGAGATTCTTGATGCATCAAACTCACAAGCTCATCATGTAGAGCTTGTTCGTCAGAGGACAATGGAACTTCTTTGTCAGCAGGACGTTCCTCTGAATGCTTAGGCTGAGCTGCATGAATGCTTGGACCATGAACAATGAACTGTTGAACATCTAAATCGTCAACATCATCATGAGTTGATACATTCTTTCCTGAATCAGCATAGTTTTCTTTCCTAACAGGAATGTAATTCATTGAAGGAGTTAGAAGTTCAAGATCAAACATCCAATCAGGACCTTTTCCTTTTTGATTCTCCTGATTCTCAAGAAAGTTTACATGAAGACAGTCTTGAACCTTTCTTGTGACCCTGTTATAGACTCTAAAACCTTTGCTGTTAGTAGAATATCCCAACAGATAGCCTTCTTCTGACTTGCCATCAAACTTACCCAAATGATCTAGGGTATTAAGTATAGTCAGAGAACATCCAAAAGGTCTCATGAAACTGATGTTAGGAGATCTTCCCATCAAAATTTCATAAGGAGTCTTCATTTGAGGTTTAGTCACCAAAACTCTATTAAGCACATAACAAGCAGTGTTGACTGCTTCAGCCCAAAATTGAATAGGTAAAAGAGAGTCTGCTAACATAGTTCTAGCAGCTTCAATAAGAGTCCTATTCTTTCTTTCTGCAACACCATTTTGCTGTGGAGTCCTTGCAATGCTATATTCTCTCTTGATTCCTTTCTTGGCACAAAACTCATTCATTAGTTGATTCTTGAACTCTGTTCCATGGTCACACCTGATGGTCTTCACTTTATGTCTTAACTTGTTTTCTAACCCCACGATCAAATCATGAAGTATATCATATGTCTCATCCTTGTAAGCCAAGAAAAACACCCAACTGAATTTACTGCAGTCATCAGTGACCACCAAGCAGTACTTCTTCCTATTTACACTCTCGACTGAAACAGGTCCAAATAAATCCATATGGAGCAATTCTAAAGGTTCTCTGATTGTTCTTTCTTCAATCTTCTTGCAAGAAGCCCTGTGCTGTTTACCCTTTCTACATGCTAGACATGAATGATCAAGCTTGAAAGTCTTGGAAGGTAAACCTCTAACCAGATTGCCTTTAACCAACTTGTTGATATTCTTGAAGTTGACATGCCCCAATCTTCTGTGCCATAAGACGCTTCATCCTTATAAAAATTAAAATTTTTTTTCCCCCCCCCCCCCCCCCCCCCCCCCCCCCCCCCAAAATATTTTTTTTTTTTTTTTTAGACCCCCCCCCCCCCCCCCCACATTTGCAACCAATCAAGTGATCCACCAGAGGGAATAATATCTCTTTAGGTCCAGGCTGTATACATCAGGTTCTTTCTAGGAGCATCGAAGGTATCAACGTAGGTCTTCATCAACAAACTTAAACTTTGGAGATAAGATAAGACTCTCCTTGTAAGTGAAGAGGACATTGTGCTTCTTATCACAGATTTGAGAAACAGAAAGGAGATTAAACTTAAGCTCCTCCACATAGCTTGGACTTTTCAAAGTCATGCAAGATGTCTTGATGGTTTACTTTCTCCTGAGAGTCTTCCTCTTAGAGTCATTTCATAAGGCACATAACCACCCTTGAACTCTTTAAAATCAGACAGCTTGTCCTTGTCTCCTGTCATACTCCCAGAGCAACCACTGTCAATAATAGCATAGTCTTTGAGATCTTCTTCTGGATTGCCCTGTACAAACAAAGTAAAGAATTAGATTCTTTTAGGGACCCAAGTCATAACTGACTTGGATACCCCTAATGGAGTTACATACTCAAATTGCTTGAGTGTGTAAGATCCATTATCCCTATTCACAGAATCTAGATAAGCTTCTTTTGGTCTCCATGTTTGATTTGATTTGATCATGGCACTTTCTTTGACAGTTTGTGGAAGTACTGCTTGTGTTCCAACAGTACTTCCTTTCTTTACCCAGATAGATTTCACAATTTTCTTGGGTCTTTGTGGTCTGTGAGGAGTCCTTGAAAAACTTGAGGTTCTAGGTCTTGTATTATCCATCCTTGGATAATAAGGTCTACCAGTACTTTGTGAAAGTACTGCGTGTGGTACTTTTGGTCTAGCAGTACCTTGATAAAACACATATTTCAGTACTTTTTCGAAGGTACTGTTGGTGTTCTTACTTGGTTTGCAGTACTTTTCAATCCTTTTTTCCCTTCCCCCTTGTAAGTATGTGGATGGGGTGCAGGACCTCTTTGGTGAGTGTACCTAGAGTTTCTTGAGAAATTACTATGGTTCACCCTTTGGATGTTGTTCCACACTGGTCTTTTGTCCCTTGTACCCTGTGTTCCCTTAGGTTTATGGGTTTGGGTTTGTTTAAAGGTTCTCTCATGTAGATTACAATCCTTGATTAGGTGATTAGGGCTGTAACATACAAAACATAATTTACCCCCTTTGTTCCCAAGTCCCTTTGTCCTAGACTCTTGACCAACACTGTTTTGACTATTTGGTGACTTGTTTTCAAAAGATGTTGCACTATTTTCTGAGTTAAAAACAGTTTTCTTTTGAATTTCTAAAAAATCAGTCTCTTCATCATCACTATCAACCCAATCTTCAATTATGACTTTATTTCTATCAATTTCTGGTGACTAGTCTTTTTTTCTCTTTGATTAACACCTTATTCCAATGGCTAGTTCATCTATTCCAGTAAAAGAGACATTTGACCTTGTGATATTTTATCCTGTGGGTGGAGGTATGCTTTGGTATGCCTTTTCTCTTTTGTAATTTCATACAAAGGATCAACCAAAAGTTTCATCCCCAGATGATTGTTATTTTCTTCACTACTACTGATTCAACTCAAATACTTATACATGTTTTATCAGACAAATATCTTTTTTGTTTAGGACTTCATTTTGGTAGTACAGCAGCATTTGACCATTTTTTAGTTTTTACCTTGAAATCATATCTCTCTCTTTTAAGGCTTGATGTAATTTCCCTTTTGTTTTTCTTCTAGTTTCTAATTCAATCATCTTTAAAGTCATAATCCATTTGTTCTACTTAACACCCCATGCATATTCATTATTTTATGTGTGTTTTAAGTATGACTTCTAATGACTCTAAGCTCACTTTGATATCCTAGAATTACAGTCCTGGCCTTTTGAAATTTATATCTTTCAGTTGATTAGTTTTCAAGCAGCTTTTATTAAGATTTACTAATTTAGAACAGTAGGGTACCTCTGAGTGGTAGCCGATTAAAGATAGAGACACTGGTGTATCATCAGCTGTGGTTGCTCCAGTCAAAAATCACCAGTCCATCTTGTCAAAGTGACATAGGTTCTGAATCAATCTCCATGTCCAATCACTTTTCAAGTCCTGTTACTGCTATCATAGCAAAAGTATTGGTTCAGCATCAAATTCCTTAGGTCCATTCAATAACATATTGTTGTCTGTTTTAACCCCCCCCCCCCCCCCCTTTTTTCTTTTTTTTTTTTTTTGTCTGGACACCAAGGCTTTTTGAGTTTGATCTTCAATAGCACAATCATCTTTCCTGACGAACCATTTGCTCTGTTTTCCTGATATTTTAGCAAATCTTGCACTCCCTTGCAAGTGTCCCAAAACTTTTTCTGGACAATTAACATTCAATCTTTGACTTGTCAAAGTGAATACATTCTTTGGCCTTGAGGTCAATTGGGTCTTCCTGTTTTTCTCATAAAACTTCCTCTTTCTTTCAGTTATCATAGCCACTTGCCATGAATGTCAATTTCTTCATAGCATCTTCATCAATTTGCAACAGATCTTCATCATCTGAGTTGTAGGTTAGATGCTTGTTGAGCATAGAGGAAACATAATGATTTCATCTGAGTGGGAATGCACATGTTTGGAGCAGTTTGCACTTGCTTGAGGCAGTCTGAATATATCCTTTTGGGATATGTGCTGGTTCAACAGTACTTTGTTTCAAAGTACTGCCTTTGACTTCAGTGACAAAAAGCGATATTTTGTGGATTTTGAGTTTGAAACACCCTTCAATTCATGCTCATACACCTTCAAGTTGTTGTAGAGATCATCAAACTCCAATTCATCCAATCCAGGTTGTCCCCGAATCATTGTAGCAACTACATGCCACACAGATGGTAGGCTTCTTAGAAACTTCAAGTTAGCATCTTCAAGGGACACTTTAGCATCATATAATTCAAGCATGCTAAGAATATGCTGAAACCTTTCGTATGCTGAATCTAGCTCTTCTCTAGATCCAATAGTAAAAGTCTCGAATTGTTGTTTCAAAAGATTCTTTTGCATCTTCTTTGATGCATCCCCCCCCCCCTCCCCCCTCCCTTGCACCAAATCTTGCTTTTATGGCTGTCCATAGGGTCTTTGCATTTGTGGCATCATGAAAACTAAGAAGATGTCTATCAGGAATTGCAGAAAGCAATATGTTAAGGGCTTTCTCATTGTTTCTTCTTGCGTTGGCAGCAAGTGAAGTTTTTGGTGCAGACGAGGATGCAGGATCAGTTGTTGCTTGGTCTCCATTGGTGATTATATCCCACAGTATATGATCAGTGATGGCAATGTACTGTCGCATCTTCATAGACCAAAGATCATATTCACCCTTCTTGATCATTGGGATTCTTAGTGCAGTAACAGACGAGGTGGGCGGGATAGGTTCAGCTTCAGACATTTTTTAGAGTTTGAAAAAGATTTCGAATGATTAACAGTTCTTCTAGATCAGAGTCTCTACACAAGCTCTGATACCACTTGTAGGATCGATATTCCTTTAATGGAAACACTGATTTTAATGTCAACTATGCGGAATCTAGTTGGCAGTACTTAGAAGAACACACACAGATTAATCAAACGATTTGTATTATAAACCTTTTGAATCTGCCTAAATTGCAGATCCCTAATACAATACTAATAGTTCGTGTTCGTTGTTCTATTTCTTAATACCTTCCTAGAGATCCTTTTATAAACATAAGGATAACCTCTAGTAGGTGTACAGTCCTTGTATATCATAAACACTAATCAATACTAATCACTAGCATAACTGTTACAAGATAATTACTAACATAACCGTTTTAAATGATAATCCTTTAAGATTCCTTTATCCACGGTAGTACGTTGACTTTTCCCATACTAAGTAGGCAGTACTTCGATCTTTAACTTAGCAGTACTTTGACCTTTTGCTTAGCAGTACTTTGACCTTTTGACTTGTATTTCCCAACAGGGGTCGAATATATGGTTACTACCATTGGGTTTAAAGAATTTTAAAGAAAGGGTATTATTATAAAGATTATTAAGAAATTGACATTATAGTAGGATCTTAAGATCCCGATCCGATCTTACGATCACGATCATGCAAAGACAAAAACGATCCTGGGTAGGATTCCGATCTTAAAAACCTTGATCCAAAGTATAGAAAATTCCAAAACTACCCTTGAGGACAAAGGTTGTAGGAAAAATCTTACAAAAATACTACACGTTTAACCGGTAAGTGACTACCTAGTCGTTTTCCCAAAGACTTATGAAATTGAGACCTCACTTGTTATTTGGACAATGACTTGAATTGGTTCGAAGATGATTGTTTTCTAAAATCCTAATAGAGAGCAAATAAAAGCACAATTAAAACTAACTACGAAAAATGTTAACAGGATTAAGAAAACGTGACAAATGAGCAATTGAACTAAATTAATCCCTAAATGATTATCTAAACTTTTTCTAATCCTAAATGACTATTTAAAAAGAAAATGCTAAGGAAATTCTAAAAACGAGAACACTTAAAGCTTAAAAACGAAGAAAACGAGAACGGGGATCGAATCCCGTTCTTTAAAAAGTGAACTTTCAAAATATTAACCCTACGAAAGTAAATTTCAAACCTAAGCCTAGAATATGATAAAAGAAAATTTTATAAAAAAGAAAATTATTATTTTTGATTAATTTTCTATTTTTTATGATTTTTTAAAGTTTTTAACAAAATTAATTCACGAAAAATATAAAACTTTAAGCTAAAAATCCTAAAAAATTCCTAAAAATAGCTTATGATAAGCAGGATGCAGGAAAAATAAGAAATCCTAAAGTGCTAGACTAAATAAGCCGGGAAAAATCAAATAAGCAATCGAATTGCTTATTATACATAAAACTCAAAAAATGGTTAAAAGGTTTGATTATGCAAAGTTGGACGTAAAAGTCCCAAGGGCACGTTGGTGAGGGGTGTGTATGTTGAGGCTTATAAAAGGTAAGACTAGTTAAGACAGAAACTAAACAAAACCTTAATGCAATAAGCTAAAAATCTCAAATAAGCACTTTGATTCAACTGTTAATCAAACAGTCCCTGGAGGAAACTTTAAGCTTATTTTAAGATAAGCTATTGGATCCTTATGGGAATCTAGCTTATACTACTCTAAACCTTGACTAATAAACTACACAAAACCACTTTTAAAAAGTATTTTGAAAATCAAATGCTTAATCAAAAGCTTAATGAAAAAGCTACCTATGCATTTTTACCTAACTTTTGGTTTTTGAATGAAAAGACAAAAAGCTAAATTGCAGATCTAAAACAAGTATTTAAATAAGCTTTTTAACTCAACTAAGTTCTAATCTAACTAGAATAGCCTAAAATCTAATTGTGCACAAAATATCAAAAGCTAACAACTACTTTTTCTTGCTGGATTTTAAGCTAGAAAATGGCTTTTTGTCTATTTTCCTACTGATACAATTGACCATTATACTAACCAAAACTAAAACCATTAAGTGCAGGCCAACAAACTAAATTACTACACTTATAAAACATCAAACTAACTGCAAAATGAGCAATGGAGGTATCTTAAACAGGCTTAAACTTAAAATGCAAATTAATTTGAACTTAAGCTAACAGGTTTTAACTTCCACTTACTAACTAGATTAAAACTAATTTTAAACCTCAAAAACCTTAAAGCCAGATCTCATAAACCTATAAATGAATTCCAAAACCAATCCTAAGGACTAAATGGCCTTGGCAGTACTAACTTGAGTTAGTACTGCCTTGTGTCAAACACCCCTTAAAAAAGCCAAAATCCATTTTTAGCTTATGAAAATAAGAAATAATGAACAAAGACCAAATACCAGATATCAATTAGCCTTTAACAATCCTAATGAACAGATTTAAGCAAACATTTAAGCTAAAATAATAAGCTATAAAACTATGCTAATATTTTTGGTTTTTTTTCACTGATTTTAAGACAGAATATAGAAAACTAAGATTTAATACTAATTATTAAGCATTATGAGCATAAGACAACTACAATAAGCATAAGTAATCTAAACTAACAAAAATAAGCAGACAAATAAGCAGAATAAGCACTTATAAGCTGAAATGCAATTTTAAGCTACTAATTGTAAAGAGAGAACATACAACTGCCTTTGCATAAAACAAGGCTTATAAATGGTCTTTTGAGCTATCAACAAGCTTCAGCTTTTCCTAGGATAAGCTGGTGAGGTCCTGAAAGCCCTTCCATTACTGGCTTCCCTTCCTTAATAAGTTGTGGTAATTTTGACGTGGATTTAAGTGTCAATAAGCTTAGTTAAGCTTTTGAGATCTTAACTAAGTGAATACTAGCTTGAGTGGTGAATTAAGAGCTTATTAAGAACTGTTTGATTAATTAAGAGCTTATTAAACCAAATTGCTTATAAAACATAAATTGAACATTAAAATGAAAACATACTTTTATTAATAAAAGTGTATTGATTACAAGCTTAAAAAAGAGATTACAATTACTGAATTAAGACATTTCAATAAGCTAAATTGCAAAAATTACAAGTTATTTAAACACTACACTAAGCTATATTAATACTACTCCTAGATGATTCTTGTGAGTGAAGTAGGTCTTGTATTTATAGGAGAAAAGAGAAGATTCTAGGTCTGATTAGGACGCTCCTCTTAGTCTTGATCCTGTCCTTTCAATCATTGCTAATCATTGGATGGTTAATCTTAGCCCTTTGATCAAAATGAGCACACAGATTGCCAAGTTGGCAATCCCACTCTTTGGGAGTGAGTGTGTTTCTTTAACACTAAATCCAATGCAAATTTCCCTTTTCTTGTGTGTTTCTTTAATAGCCCGCGTGTCATTCCTTGTCAGAGTCTTGACCAATAAGAGCTCTTGGTGACGTTTTTGCTTTATGAGATGACACTTAGTACTTGGAATCTCTTGTAGCCACGTTGAATTGAGAGGGTGTAGGTTAATTTGGGTTTAATTTGAGCTAGGTGAAATGGGGGAGACGGTGAATAGTAAAAACTATTTTTCCCGCCCCCCAAATGTTATACGTTTTAAGTTTGACCTGGGGGTTTGGGGTGTTGACTTGGGCCCGGGATATAAAAGGATTTGGGCTGTTTGGTTTATATGGGCTCGGTGAAAGGGATTTAAGGGATTTGTTATAAAGAGATAACGACCGTTAGTTCTTTATTAACAAAAGACTAACGGTGTTAGGGTTTTAAAGACTTATTATGAATTTGATTTAACATTAAGTCTCATTTGGGTATTTTGAGGGTTTTTGGCATTTTGTGGTTTGACCAAGGGTTGGCCAAGGTTGACTATTTGACATTTTTTCTATCAAACTCTCGGCTCTTGTGCATTCTTTCCATTCTCGTGTTCGTGTTTGTTCGATTTTGACATTTTTCTTGTGATTTTTGCAATATTCGTACCTACACAATCACAAACAACAAAATACACAAATACAAGCATATTTTTGCACATTTTGATCATTTTAGGGCCATTTTTGGTATAAAAAGGATATGTGATTTCTCACATATCACCTCTCTTCTTGGTCGAGAATGAAATTCATCACTAGACCCTTGAACTCTTCCTGGCGTGATGGTTCTGGAGGTAGCTGGTGCATCATCTTGCTTGATACCCAAAAAACGTCTTCACTTTTTTTCATTATTGAGATTGCATCTTTCATAAGTGCATCGATATGATTCTCTATTATTCCTAATAATTGTTCAATGTCGGGGTTCTTGTAGTTGAGGCTCTCTTCTTCTGGGAAGGCGGGGTCATTCCATCCTTCATCCTCATATTGAGCCAATTCCTCGATGGTGTCCCAGGCTTTTTCTGCGCTTATTTTCCTTAGTCGTCCTCCGGCAGCGTAATCTATGGTTCTTTTTAGGTGTTGGTCGATGTGGTTGTAAAATATTTGGACTTGGAGCCAAAGATCGATGCCATGATGAGGGACTTTTTGGAGTAAGTCTTTGAAACGAGTCCATGCTTCAGAAAGAGACTCTCCTTGATGTTGTTGGAACATCAGGATGTCGTTACAGAGTTTTGAAGTCCTTCTCGGTGGAAAGAATTGAGCAAGAAAACGAGTGGTAAGATCATCCCATGTTGAGATGGATCTTGTTGGAAGACGTTCAAGCCAATTGCTAGCTTGATCGTAAAGGGAAAATTGGAATAAATGCAGGCGCTTTCTTTCCCTATTTGCAACATCAAGGTCGAGTGAGTCCACAAGTTTTAAGAAATCCTTAAGATGTTGGTTTGGATCCACGAATCGAAGTCCGTGGAATGAGCATTCGTTTTGCACCAACCGGATGGTGTCGGATCGAAGAGGCACCACATTGTTCCCTTCGGGGAGCTCAATGTGGTTCCTGTAGCCCTCATGGCTAGGTTTGGAGTAATCTCCAAGAGTACGGATATGATTTTTGTCTCACATGGAGGTCAACGAAAAGATTTATGAAACAAATAACACAAAGAAAAGATACATTATGAGAAAGCTAATATACCGAAAATAAAAATATCACTTGATAGGAATCAAGGGATTAGACCTCAGTTAAACAATGCTCGAAACCTAACTATTCCCCACGCAGCGGCACCAAAACCTTGTTGCGGTTGTCGTAAATACTTCAACAAGAAGTTTTACACCTCCATAGGCAGAGTACCTAACCGTTGTAGTGTAATATAGGCAAGACTCGGGGGTTGTTATCGTTCTCTAGGGGAATAGGTTGGAAAAGCTCGATCAGAATCTAAAAAAGATATACGGGGTTGAGAGAAGATTCTTTTTGAATTTTTGTTTTATAAAAAGCAGGTAAAATCATGGTTTGAGAGGTTGTTAGAAACAAAGAAGTCTCGGTCACTAGTAGTTATTTAGCATTTACTAGCTCGTTAATTAATGATGTTTAATGTAATTGGGCCGACAAAAAAAAGCCCAAAAAGCCCATCCAAAGGCCCATATGGCCGGCCCCATTGAGGGTTATAAATACCCTTCACATTTTAAGGTTTAGAGTATGTGATGATCTTTGTACACACAAAACTCATATCTCTTGTAAGTTTAATCATCCTTCATTATTTTTCTTTCCAGTTTTTCTTTTGATCTTTAAACCTCAATCTTTCTTGTGAGATGAATAATTATTGGAACCATCAATTGGTATCAAGAGCCTAAGTGGTACGTGTTTTGATCTTGTGTGCTTGAAAAAAAAATTAAATCGAACAAGCCTTGATACATCTATCAGATTTTGACTTAATTTTTTTTTATCTCAACGAAAGTTTTAAAAAATTGTCCGACTTATTTTTTAATAAAAAACTTTCGGCATCCTTTATAAATCAAAGGGTTTCGTTTTTTTAATCGCTAGGCTAACATTAAAGTTTATCTACATTGTATATTCTTGGTTCTAGTATTTGCAAACTTCAGGTTCCTAGTCAGTTTTGTACCAATGCACAGCCAACATAAAGTAATGGAACCTTTTGCAAGTATTAAATAAAAACACCGGATGTAATATCCGAAGAGATATAAACTTTTGGTTTATTTTTAAAAAAAAAGGTTTCGGCTTGGCTTAATTTAAAAAAAACTTTCGATTTTATTTATAAAAAAAAGAAAATTTCGGCTGATTTTTTTTATTTAAAAAAAAGGGTTTCGATTTTTTTTATAAAAAAATTTTGTTCGGCTGTTTTTTACTATAAAAAATCTCGGCTGATTTTTTTTTTTAAAAAGGAAGAGATATATTTTTTTTCGAAGTAAATAATTGTTTCCTAAAATCGAGGGATTTGATTTTATCTCTGGCGGTTAAATTTTGGGAAGTAAATATTTGGTTCCTAACTTAAAGGGATATAATTTTCTAATTTTTGGAAATTATATTCTTGTTTTTTTTCTTTCCTTCTACGTGAGAAAAAGCAGAGATTTATTTCAAGATCAATTCATTATTGTTTTAGGTTTTTCTGATTTGTAAAAATCTCGCGAAGATACGATGCTTTTCTCGTTTTTAATCAAAGATTTGTAAAAATCCGTGACCATTAATTGATTTCAATCACAAATCAACCACTCAAGATCGTTATTCATATATCTTACAAGATGGCAACAATGATAAAGAATCAGGTGCTGGCTGGTACGGATACCGTCTCCTATGTTGGAGGAACGTGACTTTGAAGTCTTGGAAGATACGTATAGAGAGGTACATACGTGGTAAACCTCTTGGAAAGATAATTTGGAAATCCATTAAAAATGGACCTAGTCCACAACCACTGATCACAGTCAAACAGGAGGGAAGGTTGAACAACAAACTCAAAGTGACAAGAGAAAAGAATGAGAAGGTACCAGAGTTTAAGAACAATAAAGTGCGTACTGACATTCACGCTACCAAACAACTAGTCAAGGGCTCCAAGCACATCTTCAACACACTCACTCAAAAACGAGTCGGCCAAGGATTAGGAGAAAATGGAGCACTCATTCCAAGGTTCTGGTCTCACTAAACAAACAAAAGAAAGAGGACATGTTTGATCAATTGAAAGGTTCAGGGCTAATGGAATAGAAATCAATTCATGACTCTTTGTTCGATTCCCACAAGCTGCTTATTACCTGAAAGATCACTAAAATGGAAATCCCAGTTCATCAGAGGAATACCAAGTTTGTCAATAACTTACCTTCGTATTGGGGTAAGTATGTTACTATTGTGAAGAACAGCAAGGACATATCAACTGTGAGCTATGTTGATCTATACACTCACTTGAAGAACGCTATGACAACAAGCCATGAAGACTTCTTATGCAAGATGAACCAAATTATGGGGATTGCTGATCAATTGCTAACATGGCTCAGGGGGCGACAACTCATCAACTCTTCACATTCACAATCTGTTCCTCAACTCCTCAGTAATGCACCTGCTCCACAACAAGCTTTCAGTCAACCAATTGATGCCATGCTGGCAACGATGACAGATTGTGAATTACTTAGTCGGTTTCAGACACAGTTTTCCTCTACAACAACAACTAAGAACTTTACTAATCCAAGACCCAAGTATGATTCCAAGGCTGGTCAGATTACAAAAGAGAGTGTTCAATGAAAGCTCAGGGTAATAAAGGAATAACATGTTGCCATGGATCTAAAGGAAAGGTTTGGTAAAATTTTTAAAACTGTCGTGGTCAGGACATGTGGCAAGATTGCAATGGAGAAGAACGAGAAAGGACTCACAATGGTTTAACCGACAGGCATTTGCTTATGGAAGCTAAAGAGAAAGGCGTTATTTTGGATGCAAAGGCTGAAGCTTTTCTGGCTGATGTGGAGTGTACAACACCTTAATCTGAACCATTGGCCATCACTACCACTACGGCATTTGAAGTAAGCCATGAGGATGCATACGATTCTGATGTCGATGAAGCATCCTCAAGCACATGGTAGCATCATGCCAATATGATGCAGACTGTCCATCTACTGGACTGATGGCACCAGTATTGTTACTGACTCTTCATATATGAACGGTAACACCACTTACTGATAATCACTTCTTTGATAATATCAATCTTCAGGTATCACAAGAGATACACAAGGGAGAACAACTAGACTCCGATGTTGATTCGGTTATTGATGATCATGATAACACCATTCCATATCATCAATACCATTTAAACAACAAAGTTGAAAGTGTTCCAACTGATGTATTTTCTGTCATACCTGGTGAAATATCTGTGATTACTATTCTAGATGATTTGAGGTCACAACTTGAGGGCCACATTAAAACTAATGATGAACAAAGCTTTGCTAATGTTTCCTTAAAAGCTGAGCTTGAGAGATACAAAACACAAGTTCAAAATCTAGAACAAAGTAAGGTTAAAAAGGATTTAGAACAACTGGTTTTTGAACGTAACAAACGAAATGCTGACCTTGAAGAACAATGTGTGTCTTTAAAACAACAACTTTTACAACATGTCGAGTCAACAGTCTTCGAAAACAGATAGTGAAAAGAAGCAGATAAAAATGCTCTTGTGGGAAAGTTATCTAGAGGAATTAGTTTGGTTAAGAAATACTAACAAGGTTGTCATGAAACTTTTGCAATCGTATGGTCAACATGTACAAACTGTCCCTATGTTAACTAAACGACCAACTTTTTCAACCTGTACAAACTGTCATCGTAATCCACTGTATCTCAAATCAGCTCAGCTGTTTCGCCCAACCCTGTATCTGGTGATCGTATTGTAATCCCTGTACATACCCACTCCTTAGGTATGTGTTAGGAAGAGACCTTAGTTCAAGCTGAAGTTAGTAGAACTAAAATGTTAGAAAGGATGAAAGACCCGTTGTGCAAAGTGTCATCTACGCCTATAAATTATTCCCCCAGTTTTAATAACTGTATGATACCTTTGTGCCTCAAAAGAAGTTGTACTAAGAAATGGTTTATGGTTACCAGCTAAGAAGTTGCTAGTTATAATTGTTTACCAGTCTAAACTTGTAACTAACTTTGTTGTACTCGTCCAGCCAAGACGTCAAGTTAACACTCTGTTAAAATGTTAAAGCATGTTTTCCTGAGTTTGATAAGGTTAGTTAGACAGAACGACCAACCCTCATATTTAACAAGATGGGGAGTGGCGTTTTGAATCATAAAGAATGGTGCTTTGTAGAAGAAATAATTCATTTTTATGAAAAATTCAAAACGCATGTTAAAGGTATAGAAGATAATCTTTTCAAAGAAGTATATGAATACATGAAAATCTTTGATGAGCTGGACAAAGAGTATGATCAATGTGTTATTGATAAGAAGAGTTTGGAAATAGAGAATAAAAATCTCTTGATTCAAAATGAGTGTTTGCTAGCTGAATCTGTGTCTAAAGATATTTGTTCTGTTGTGCTTACTTCTGTTATTGCTGAGCCCATAAACAATGAATCTAGGTCTAATTGCGTTAAGGAACACTCCATAAATCTGGAACTTGAAGCAGAGATTATAAAGGTGAAACAACTACTTGTTGAAAAAGTAAAACGATGTTCTTTTATTGAAACAAAATATCAGGAACTCGAGCTTAAATTTCAAAAGTACAAAGAATGTTTTGAAAATCCCCAAGTTTGTAATAATTCAAGCTCACCCGAACTTAATGTATTTTTTGAAATCAACAAGTTGAAAGATCAACTTCAAGGGAAAGATGAGTTACTCGGGAAGTTAAAGGCTCAAATCGGTAACATGAAATAAGTTAGTGCCGACTCCAATTTGAGTACTCTAGAATTTCAAGCCCTAGAAACTGAAAATACTCAATTAAAAGAGGAACTCACTGCTGTTAGGATTAAGAATGATAGCCTTAGGGATGAAAACGTGTCTATTAAAAAGCGTTATCAAGATTTGTATCAGTCTAAGGCAGAAATTAATAGTAATGTGAGTAGTAGAGCAACTGTCCCTGAGAAACCCAAAGTACTTGCTCCTGGCTTATATGCCATGACGCCCAAGTATATCCCTCCTCAGAAAAGAAACAATAGGGAAGCCAATACTCATTTGCCTAAGGAAAAAGAAGTTTCCTTTGCAAAACCTCATCACATGATTACACCTGGCTCATCTAGGTATAGCTCAAATGACATGGTTCATAATCGCTACCTAGAGGAAGCTAAGAAACAGACATATGAAATAGGCAGGAATTCCAAAACTAGTGTGATACCTTCTGCTAGATCACAAAGCATAGCTAATGGTAGCAAACCAAAACCTAGGATCAATAACCAAAAGTCTAGGAATTGGCCTGTATCTAAGACTAGTTACATAACGACAATGACTGTGCCCATAGCAGAACACTCTAGGAATTCTAGAAATTTTTTTGACTCCAAACATTTTGTTTGCTCTACATGTCAGAAATGTGTCTTTAATGCAAATCATGATCATTGTGTAACAAAATTCCTAAATGAAGTCAACTCACGTGCTAAGGTTCCATCCAATAAGACAACGAACAGAAACAAACCCGTAGAGCAAATAAGTGTTGCAAAGAAACCAGAAAGACAGATCTCAAAAGGACATAGGTTTTCAATCAAAAAGACTTCCGTTGTGCATGAGAAAACAATGACTCCTAGATCTTGTCTTAGGTGGAAACCGACGAGTAAAATTTTCAAGACAGTTTAGGTGGGTTCCTACTGGAAAGATATTCACATCTAGCACAACCAAGGTTGACAGTGAACCAACAAATGGTTCAGATGAAGATATCACTAACCAATACGAATACAAACAAACTCTTGATGTCAGTGCAGGTAATCCTAACTTAAGTGCAGGTATATCTTTCAATCCTAAAAAGGAAGGACTCAGAGTTTGTTTCTGAAAAGATTGATATTTTAGAAACTAGGGGTTCAAGGAATTCTGATCTGATAAACAAGCAATGACTTCTGTACAACCCAGAACATGACTCGGACCTAACTCAATGGCTCTTGGACACAACGGTGCAGGAACCGAGATTAACAATTTACAGTCAGGACGAATTGGTTCTGGGCTTGTAACTACTCCAACAACACCTAGTGTTCCTCCTACAGAAAAATACAAAAATAAGAAAAATGCTATTCCAGCTCAAACACTGACTACAACTCTTTAAATAGAAAATGAGTCAATGTTTGAGGGGGAGAATCAGTGCTATTAACAGTTTTCAGGAAATGCACACAGAGGATTTTTAGACTCATTCATTCTTCTTACATGAGAAGTATCTAATCTAACATGTAAGAAAACTGTTGCTAATTCTGTTTCTGAGAGATTGGAACGAACCACAAGCTGCTTCTTCAGACAGACTGATTTATCATTCTAGTCTATGTATATTTCAGGTTTCGTTTCAATATTTATTGAATATCAGTGCGTTACAGTAGTATATCTATATCCTCATTGATTGAGGGGGAGATTAAATTTATTTTAAGTCCATTGTTGATCAAAACCATACAAAAGTTGCATACTTTTGATCGGGGGAGAAAATGTGACTTAAAAATATTGATAACTAATGATTCAATTGTTTATATGTGATAGCTTGAACCTTGCATGTGCAAAACAACTTTCGAATATCGATGCACATGTGTAGGAGGAGCAAAAAAAGTAACATATTCTAAAATGTCAAGATACCAAAACTTTTGTGTTATACACAAGTATCTTGATAATCTACAAAGAATCTTTTGCTTCATGATCTTGGTTTTATATATGTGATTGGATAGCGGAAATTGCATGGGAATGTATCATCTCATATCCCTCGAGATATCTTTCTAAAATTTGATAGAGCTATTGAGTGTTGATCTGTTAAACGGTTTTCAGCGGGTTAAGCTTCTCAGTTCCTATCGTTTGTTTTTTAAGAACCATCAAAGCATTTTCCTCCAAATGATTTTAAAGCTACTTGACAAGGGTTAATGCTGAGTTTTGACCTGAGTTAGGTAGTATTTTGCAAAACTTTCGTTGTGTTCAAACGATTTGATCACACTTCGACTATTTTTCAAATATTTTTGCCATAGACTTCTACGGTACTTAATTGTATTAAGAGGTCGACCCTATGTTTGCAAGTGAGCCTTATGAAGCATCTGGACATAGGTTATGCTGAACACGAACTATACGGTATAGTCACCAGATAGTAACTGTTCTGACTCACTCTTTACCATTCTAGTAGTAGCAATGTTATTAGTGTGTTAGTCTACGAACATCTGGTCTAGAGAACAGCAAGCATACAGGAATCTGATACTTCGATATTGGAGGACTTAAAGGCTTTGAGCTGGAAAACCTGTCAAGGAGGTTCTTATAATGAATCTACCTGATCACAGGTGCAGTACTCGTACTGTAATCATCGATCCTCATGGAATCGTAGGTTATTGCAACCTACAAGATTGAGTATCTTCATTTATACTCGGTCCCTTCAAAATATAAAACCCTCAATGTGTTAAAAAATGTTT
>BQNB010015657.1:0-72885 GCA_026074375.1 Tanacetum coccineum
CGTCATCCTCCCCAAATGGGTTTTCTGACTGTTCGTCATCAGTACCTCGAACGTTACGATTACCACACCTATTCATCAACTGATCCATCCTGTCAGACAATTGATCAACGAATTGATCAAATCGCTCCTCCATTCTTGCCATAACACGATCTTCCAATTCTTTTTCATGTACCTCATTAAGAGTCCTGTTTTTCCTTGGAGGCATCTTAATCAGGAACTTCGGCTCTTGATACCAACTGATGTAGTGAAAAAAACAAGATAACAAATTGGATCTGTTGATTCTACGAATACCAGAAACAATTCTTCCAACAATCGTTGATTCGATTGAATATTTGGGTAAAATTTCTTGGCAAACAGCGGCCAATGGTTTACTTTTGTTAAAACTGATAACTCCCTGGCTAGGGTTACAACAGATTGTTTAAATAGGCTCACAAAACTGAAACGGGCCTAAAAAGACAGATGGGCCGTGAGCTAGAACAAAAACAAGTCCAACAAAAAATTAAAAAAACATAAAAATGTAAATAACTCATAGTAAACGAGGGTTTTGGGCCTTGAAAAATCCGTAACCAGCCAAAGGATGAATACAACTGCGTCTGCCTCGTTTTCCTCTTCGATTTGAGTGGTCACGGGCCTGAAACGAACTTACGGATCAAAAGTTATGGCCGTTTTACTGAAGCCCTTTTCTTCACACGATCTTGGGCTTCTAAAAACAAGTCAGCCCGTTCTTCAATACTTGGGCCTCCATCATTCCCTCTTGGGTAGACAAAATTCGCCCTCGAATTCATAGCAAGGTCATCACCAAAAGAGTCGCCATGATAAGGAATCAAGTGCTTCACATTAAAAACATCAAAACACCTAATATGGCTTGGCAATTTCAGACGGTAAGCATTAGAATTAATCTTCTCCGCAATCTCCAACGGGCTAATCTTCTTAGCAGACAACTTGTTATACTCTCCAACAGGAAAATGATACTTAGTCAAAACAGCCCATACAAAGTCACCCTCTTCAAAATCAACATGTCTTCGCTTGTGATCCGTATCTTGTTTGTACTTGGAATTGGCACGAACCAAATTTTCATGAACAGCTTTGTGAACATCATGTAACCCTGCAACAAAATCCTGCACTTTCTTGGGAACATAACTAGAAACACAAGGAGTCATTAAATCCAAAGGACCACGTGGTTGAGCAGAATAAACCACATGGAATGGACTAAACCCAGTGCTTCGATTAACAACATGATTATGAGCAAACTCAGCTTGACATAACTTTTGATCCCATGCCTTCACATGATCACCAACCAAACACCTCAACAGATTACCAAGGGACTTGTTAACAACTTTAGTTTGCCTATAAGTTTGAGGATGATAAGCACTACTAAAATTGAGTTGAGTATTCACCATCTTCCACAAACTACGCCAAAAATGACTCAGAAACCTAGTGTCCCGATCAGAAACAATAGAGGAAGGTAAACCATGTAAACGGTATACATCCCTAAAGAACAGCTGGGCCACATTAACTGCATCTGTTGTCTTGTTGCAAGGGATAAAGTGCACCATTTTAGAGAACGGTCAACAACAACGAATATTAAATCATTACCCCTTTGAGTACGAGGTAGCCCCAACACAAAATCCATGCTAATATCAACCCATGGCTGCAAAGGAACAGGCAAAGGCATATAGAGACATGCATTAGTAGTCGTTCCCTTTAAGACATGGCACATACGACACCTCTTGACATAACGATCCACCTCTTTCCTCATAGTGGACCAGAAATAAGAAGCTTGCACCAATTGCAAAGAGTTATCACGGCCAACATGCCCCTCACCATGTAATTCCTTAATAATTTGCAAGCGGAGACTGGAATCAGGAATACATAGTTGATTCCCTTTGAAAAGGAACCCATTATGTTGAAAGAAATCGGTCCGCGGTTTCTCCCCAGCCTTGCACCACCCTGCAAAACAACAATAAAAATATGGCGTCCTTAGCACCACCCATCGTCCCTACCATTCCCCCCCCCGATACCATGTCACGGAAATGACTTCGAGTTGAAACATCAACCTGCATTTGTTTCAAGGCAAAACTATCTCCTCTGCTTTAGGCATCACTAGCTCGATTGAAACACCAGTTTTGTGTTTCAACACAAAAGTAAAACTCTCAAGAAATGCCAACCAACGCACATGATTATGGGATACCTTATCTTGAGTACGAATATGCCTTAAGGAATCATGATCAGTGAATAAAATAAACTCCTTATAAAACAAGTAATGGCGCCAATGCTTCACATCTTGGACCACTGTATAAAACTCCAAGTCATAAGTAGTGCACTACCTAGACTTCGGCCCTGTTAATTTCTCACTAAAATAGGCAACAGGTCGCCCACCTTGATTAAGAACCCCAGCAATAGCAACCTTTGAGGCATTAGTATGAAGCTCAAAAACCTTAGAAAAGTCAAGTAATATCAAGATTGGTGTTGTAGTAAGCTTTTCTTTGACAACCTAAAAAGCCAACTCTGCTTCCTCCGTCCAAACAAATGACTTTCCCTTCATGCAATCTGTCAAAGGGGCAAACTGAAACTAAATTAGCGGATAACTCGTCTTATAGAAAAGAAGCTGACATGAAACTCTAACTTCAGTATATGGTGGTAGTTGGAGTTGGCCACTCTTGAACAACTGCTACTTTAGACTCATCCACCTGTATGCCATCACCAAAATCAACATACCTTAAAAACGAAACTTTAGGGGTCATGAACATACACTTCCTTGTGGCTGCATAAAAACTATCCTTCCAAAGCAAGGTTAAGACCTGCCTCACATGGGTGACATGCTCATTAAAAGAAGCACTATAAATAAGAATGTCATCAAAATAAACAACCACAAACTTGCCAATAAAAGGCCTGAACAATTGATTCATCACACGCATAAATGTACTTGGTGCGTTTGATAAACCAAAAGGCATCACCAACCACTCATACAACCCTTCACGAGTCTTGAAAGCGGTCTTCCATTCATCACCAGGTCTAAGACGAATCTGGTAATACCCACTCTTCAAATCCAGCTTCGTAAAAATAGTAGCACCACTAATCTGGTCAAGCAAATCATCAAGGCGAGGAATAGGAAACCTGTACCTCATAGTAATCTTGTTGATGGCTCGACTATCAACACACATACGCCATGTACCATCCTTCTTGGGAGTCAATAGGGCAGGAACAGCACACGGGCTTATGCTCTCACGAACGTGACCCTTAGAAACCAACTCCTCAACCTGCCTATGCAACTCCTCATGCTCTCCCGGGCTTATCCTGTAATGTGGCCTGTTTGGCAATTATGACCCAGGCTCTGAATCAATATGATGTTGGATGTCACGCAATGGTGGCAATCCATCAGGTAACTCATCAAGGAAAACATCCAAAAATTCCTCAAGTAAAGGAATCATGGCTTCAAGAATTTTACTATCTTCAGCAACCTCCTTCCCTATTAGCACAAAAACATCATCTCCTATCTCCGGCTCGTCTTCAAATTGCAAAAGTGTTAGTAAAGTACCAGTAGGTTTATTAACTACTTCCTTGGGTTTATTGGGCATCAAAGTAATCTTCACTCCCCCAAATAGGAAACTATAAGTACTAGTTCTCCCATTGTGAGTTATATCACGATCATACTCCCAAGGTCTACCCAACAACAAGTGACAAGCATCCATGGGCACCACATCACACAAAACATTATTCTTATAAGTGTTTCTCACAGAATATGAAACATGGACATGCTTAGAAACTATCACCTCATCGCCTTTCTTAAGCCACTGTAACTTATAAGGTTTGGGATTATTTTTAGTCTTCAATCCTAGCTTTTGGACTACTTCTGCACCTAACAAATTATCACAACTACTAGAATCACAAACAAAAGTGCAAACCTTACCCGAAATAGTGCATGCCGACTGAAAGATGTTATGCTTGAGCCAATCATCTCCATCAGCTTTGGGTGTTAAGCAAGAGTGCCTTACCACCAAATTCACCCCCACATCTCCAGACACATACTCCTTCTCACACTCGGGTTCGTCATCATAAAATGGGGCTTCTTCATACTCTTTATAAGCTGCATCATCTCCCTTCGGATTAGCAAATAAGTGTCTCTTACCAGCCTTCTTACATTCTGACTGTCAGTGACCAGGTTCACCATAGTTAATGTACTTCAACCCACTACTATCGCTTGTTCTAGAAACTGGTCCAGTATTGCCACCACCTGTTTTAGCCTGACTGGGAGCAAAATGAGATGCCACATTACCCGAACAAGAAACACCTGTTATGGAAGGAGAGGACAAACTTCCCACTTGACGGTTCTGCTTCTCAAAAGCTAATGCACGCTGATATACATTAGAAAGTGTCATTGGATCAAGCATGTTAACAGAATCCATGATCTGGACTCTTAAACCACCAATGTTTCAGGAGACAAGCTGATCTTTTGTCTCTTGAATGTCCTTCCTTGCAATTAACTGGTAAATTTTGGTTGTATAATCTTCAATAGATTTGGACTCCTGTTTCAGATTCTATAACTGCTGGTACATATGCCATTGGTAATTATGAGGAATAAAATTAGCCCTCGTGTACTTCTTCATCTTTTGCCAACTCGTGATCCTTGGCTTTCCAACCCTCTCCCTTGTCAGTTTCAATTATTTCCACTACGCGAATGCCCTACCACGAAGTTTGGTAGCGATCAACGAAACCCTCTTGTTTTCGGGGACTTCTTTGAACTCGAACACCTCTTCAACCGCAACAAGCCAATCAATTAACCCCTCAGGACTCAAAGTATCCCCAGCAAAATCAGGAATATTGACTCTCATTCCAGATTCCCAATGCTTGTTATCCTCCCTTTGATTTCGCCTTGGTCGTCTTCCTAACTGTTTATCAGAAAATGAATCGTTATCTTCCCCAAATGGGTTTTCTGACTGTTCGTCATTAGTACCTCGAGCGTTATGATTACCACGTCTGTTCATCAACTGATCCATCCGGTCAGACAATTGATCAATGAATTGATCAAATCGCTCCTCCATTCTTGCCATAACACGATCTTCCAGTTCTTGTTCATGTATCTCATTAAGAGTCCTATTTTTCCTTGGAGGCATCTTAATCAGGAACTTCGGCTCTTGATACCAAACATCCGAAGTAGTCTGCGAATAAACAAGGTAACAAAACTGATGTAGCAACACTAGCAAAACAACGATAGCAAATTGGACAGTCTGTTGATTCAACGTAATACCTTAACCAATTCTTCCAAGCATTCGTTTGATAGTCGAGTTGAATACCGATTATTAGGGTAAATTCCTTCGGCCCAATAGCGGCCAATGGTTTAATAACTCTTGATTTTGAATAATAAAGGCTTTGCTTTTAAATCAATTCCTGTACGCGGCTTGGGCTAAGATGTTCTCTTAATACTCGGTAATTCATTTGAATCACACGATTATCTGGAGTTTATTGATTATCGGTGTTGCTTTTGAATCAAGGATATTGGAAGACTCTTGTTTTCTGGTATTCGGGTGAATCAACAGATCCAATTTGTGTTATCTCGTTATTAGTCTACATCAGGTTGGTATCCCTATTTTTTATTCCATTAATTTGTTACCTTGTTTATTCACTACGTCCATAGGCCAACTGCTCTTTCAGTTCGAAATAATTTCTTAGCACCACAAGACTTATCTCTCTCGCTTCAACTTAGGGTTATTAGCATTTTAATAGAGTATACCTCTTTTAACTTCTCATAAGTCAAATTGATTAACGACTCAAATTTCCAGTGAGCAAAGCTCGTGTCTACTCTAGGTTCGTTTGGTACGGATGTACCTTGATTGGTTTCCATGATTCGTTCCTGAGTTGCGCGTGTTTCTTCTTAGATATTTGGTTTTGAAAATTGTCTACAACATTCATTTGAGTACGTAATTTGACCAAAGTATAGTGCGAGTACCGTGCAAATACAATGCAACTTTAAAATTTATTAAAATAACTATTGTGCAAAGAAAAAAATGCCACAAATGTTTATATCGAGTAAAAGATAAACTTTTCCACATATATAGTTTCAATTCGTCCATAATAGTCGTCATCCAAAGTGATACGTCTGCAAAAAGTTTGTATTTCGTAGTAACTTACAACAAGGTTCGTTTCCAACATAAATCGTGATAATTTTTTTTGACTAAAGATGTATTTCAAGTAACGTAAAATAAAGAAATTTTGTTCATTTTTTTTTTTTAAGTCATAATAAGGATTTTCTAAAAATTTGAAGTCATAGTAACCAAACACAATGATACCGATACAAAAGAATTTATATTTTGAAAATAAAAACACTTTTTTTCCGAACGCGGGTTGAATAAATATATTCAATAAAATTTGGTGTTTAGATGTATCTTATAATACATAATTTTTGATGCGAAAGCGATGTAACCGTTGAAAAATACAAGTGCATCCCGTTAAAAAAAAATTTCAAAAAGTACATCACTTATACATGTTTTGTTACCAAAGGACTTCGACTCATCCAAATAAGTACCATCTCCGAAACACAACGCCAGGACAAAAATTATTATCATGGTTACACAATTAACCAGTATCAAGTATAAGGTTCTCGTTCTCGTATCAATCCTTTTATCTCAAAAGGGGTCTTTTATGCGATGGTCATACAATCAAACAACTAGAGTGGTAACACTCTAAGGCGAGTTGCTCCTAAGGCAACTAATGACGTAATATGTCTCATCGAACGTCTTCAAGAACGAAACATTTAAGTAACTGGTTTCGACAATAAAAATGATGACAACCCACACAATGGATGGGAAATACTCGTTTGCAATACATACGGTAGGGTAAGGACAAAACACCACGCATTTCTGCTTTCAGCCATAGACTTACTATAGTCGCGTTGCATCCACGTCATTTGAGTATCCACATCCAAACATCAAAGCCTCACTCATCCTCAAGTGAATTCTTTAAAGGTATTAAGCCATGTAGCAACTTGAAGCATAATTTCACAACTCATCAAACAAGAACTGTCCTGAAATTAAGGTAGAAGTTGGTAAAAGGTCTAATGTTTTTGAAAAATTGACTCAACTTTGAGGTCGCTTAGAAACAAAATCTTGAATCACTGAACACGGAGTTTGCGAACAAGCAAAGAATGCTTACATTCACAGCCAAAATGGTTGGCTTAATAGTATAACAAAGTAAGATAGAGACATGACCAAAATATAGGTTGACGTAGCTCTAATAGCAAAAGAACGAACGTCTCTACATGTCGTGCATATATAGTTCACCTGCTGCTCGCCTTGAATTCTTACTCAGAATCTATCAACGAGTCCTTCTCAATGTCTTATGCAGGGTAAAGGTACGAAAAGTATTTAAGTGTGCATCGCGACTCGCTCGTGGAATCATTGGCGTGCGAAAATGATATATGAAATATGATGTGACTATAACGGTGTTCTTAATAACAAGGTGCTTAGGGATAGTGTGACACTATAACGACAGTAACCGATGTGAAAGCAAACTCAAAATATGAATGGATTAATCAAAATAAGCATGATGTACTAAAATCAAATAGTGGACATCTAAAGTATGCATTGCACAGTACACATAATTCCTAGTATGCTTTTTGGTGACTAAAGTGGAAGGTCGGTTTTTAAACTCATTTAAAATAATGACTATACCTAGTGTTGCATGATACTCCCTAAATTAGACATAGTTGATCAAGTTATGTCTAATTGAGGTCTAATGATGCAACCACTCGGACTAGTCGACTCGTTTCATGTTCGGTGTTTTTAGAAAAGAAAATCATTTTGGTTATAGTTTGGATTTTATTTTGAAAAAACCGGCGTTCTCTATAACCTTAGGCTCTGATTACCAATCTGTCACACCCCACCAAGGCAGAACCGCGAGGTGTAACATATTAATAAACATCACACAAGATGATAGATAAAAACACCATACATGTTAAATAAAAGTAAAGTTATCCGAGTTACAACTTCAAGAAACAAGTTTGAAAGTACAAAAAACAACATAAATTGTTTTCCATCCGAACATGGATATTTCCCAAAAGACATGATCCTTGTAAATAAGTGGACATCTTGACAAGGATTGAAAAGAAAGCACTAAGTATCCACCTTAGGAACGTCACCTGAAAAGCATGATAAAAATGGTCAACTATTTAAAATAGCTTGTGAGCTCACATGAATAGGTACCCAAAATAGTTTAATAAAAGAGTAGATGTCCAAGAATAGTGATCCAAACCGTTATTAGTTGCCAAAAAGTAGAGAGCCCAAATATGACTCATGCTTCCAAGGAAAGTTCCCGTTACTCCATGTAACATAACACAAATCAATGTATATGTATGTTATAGTGTTTATGCGAGGCACTACTTAAACGCATTCAGCCTCGTAGTTCCAAATTCTAACACAATGTGAGTAGGCGTTACCCTTGATCCAAGTTAAAATGCAATGTGTCCTAGTACTATGCACTCCGTTTATGGTGGGAGTGAGGAGAAGGCTAACTCCTAATAGCGTTCTTCCATATGAACTAACTCACAATCCGTTGAGGGGGATAAGGTGAGCAAATTAGTTGCCATTCCAAGCATACAACAACATACATATCAAGTTCAAGTTCAACACGTTTCCAAAGTTCAACAAGTTCAACTCAAGTTCCATACGTTCAAAACAAGTTCGAGTTCAAATATTCCGACAAGTTAAATACTAGAGAGTAAATGAAGCATAACAATATGACACATCATGTTTTTCACCCCAAAATATTTAAAACATGTAAAAGAGGGGCTGTGAGAAACTCACCTCAAAAGTTATTGCAAAACAATGATTTCCCGGCAAATCACAAACAAGCAGGCAACCCAACGAATGCACACCCTTCTACCCGATACCTAAGGTAAGTAAATATACCTAATTAGATCCTATACAATATGCTCAGAAAATATTAAGGTTTTACATTCGTTTCAAAGACACTTTTATCATAAAGCACAATTTTCGCTAATTTGCCTCGAATTTTCCGTCACCTTAAGCATTTATTTGCCCAGGTTAACCAAAGTTTATGGTCAAACTACTGCTGAAGGTCAAAATTCCATGTTTTAGGTGTGTCCATGAATTTTCCTAAAATTTATTAAGGACTTATACCTGACCATTTATACCCGACTCCAAAAATAGCGAAATCTGGACATATAAAAGTATTTTAATGATTAGAAGGTCTAAATCAAAGTTATATGAGTTACCTATGGGAGACTCTAAATAACCCTTACAAGTGTCTCCTTTATCAGTTTTAATAATAGATTCATCGTGGTTTATGATTTATGGTCATTTTAGTACAAGAGTTGAAAAGAGATTTTTGGGCAGATTTGACACCTTTCACCATTTTGCAAGTTTCACTAACCAAACAACCTCATATTTTTACAAAGCTTATATTTCTAGAAACTAGACTCAAAGTAATTGATTTTAGGGTCTGGAATCATGTCAAAACATTTATTTATCATCAACTTATGCTCTATTCAATATGACCTAAAGATGAAATAGGGGCTGATTGAAAAATAACTTTGACTAAAACAAGTCAAACCACTAACCCAAAATGCAAAAACGACCCAATCAACTCCCACAATCATATTATACAAGTCTTAATATCAATTTAATCCAAAAATCACAGTAGGTAATCATGGAAATATTTGACCCATAACATATACAAATCCATACCCGATATAGTTTAAAATCATGACTTTATGTCCCATTCTACCACTAGTTTTATCACTCAAATCATCAAAACACTTGTATAACTTTTATAATCATATGAATAGTATTCCAAGAACCTATTTAAGTTTTCAAATCAGTAGTTACCTTTAGAAAAAGATTAAGTTATTGCATGTTCCAAACAACCTCCGATCTAGCATAAAATCAAGGTTTTTACGTCTATTTTCACTACTAGTTTTATCATAGAGACTTCCAAATTACACAACATGACCCACAATTATTTTACCATCATATTTAGCGTGTTCTACCAACACTTTTACGGTAGCTTATTCATTTTACTTATTATTACCAAGAAACAGTACCAAACTAGGTTTTCCAAGAGCAAAATAACCGTTTGAGGCATGAATGTACCACTAATCGATCTCATGACCCATGCTAAACCTGAAGACTTCCCAATATAGTAAGATGAAGGGTGAGCTAATATGGTATTATCCTTCCCAAATGGTGCTTTGAATGAAAAACGAACCAAGAGACTTGTAGAGGGTGATGAAATAAGCTCTTTTTAAGTGTTTTTCTTGTGTTTAATCAAGATTTTGAGTGGTGGTTTGTGGTGGTAATAGGGTGGCCGGATTTTTGAGGAAGAGAGGAAGAGAGATCTGAGATTTAGAGAGAGAAATAATTAAGAGAGAAGTGTGTGAGATTTGAAAGTGTATGGAGAAGTGAAAAATAGAGTAAAGTTGTAAATGAGTTTTTTCCTTGGATGAAATAAAGATGGAGTGTGCACATGGTAAGGGGTGGCCGGTTTTGGGGCATCCAAGAGAGGGTTAAAATTGATTTTTGATGTTTATTATTATTTTTTTAATATTTAGTTAGTATAGGTAGTATTTTGTAAGTTAAATGTATACGTTTTTATGTAAAAAGGTGTAGTTATGTGTATAATTTGTAGTATATTATAGGTTAAATGTAAAATATGTTAAGTAATGTTGGTTAAGAGTTAATTTATACACTTAGATCATATTGAAGTATTTTAAGTCCGTTATAAGAAGCGTAAGTGCAAAAACGTAAAAATTTACGCAATATCGGGTTTACCGGGAAACTTGCAAGTTATAATGAACGAAGTGACCTAAATTCGTAAAAGTGAATGACTTATGTTGATTAATGGTTATTGACATTTTCCTAATGACCTTTAAGCATATCGTTAATCGTTAAGACCGTTAACTATGATCATAGGTTAAATGTGCGTTCGTATAACTAGGGTTCTTAAAAAAAGCATTTAACACTAAAAATGACACGACCATGTAAGAGTGGCTCAACAAATAATTAGAAGGAGGTCAAAATGTCATATGTTTTCTATCGGTTACTAACGCAAAATAGATAGTTGTCACAAATATGGACATTTTGAAAATAATACCCTGTTGCTTTGATTTAAAATAAAAGAGTCTTACAATAATTCAAATGTATTTAAATGTCTTGGCTGGATTCATAAATACGTTTGAAACTCAACTTGTAGAAAATGGATAGATTAATGTTTGAAGAGGAATCCATCAGTGCATGAAGACTCCACATAGCACATCAAGAATTCCAATAAGCTAAGCACCTGAGAAAAACTTTGCTAAAAGTGTCAAAAATAAAGTTGGTGAGTTCATAGGTTTATAAAACTGTAAATGTGAATCACAAGATTTTAAAGTGTGTATGGTAGTATATAAAAAAAAACCCAGACAAAATGCGTTTACTACAGTCTAAGCTCATGACACCGATGAATCAACTAAAATCAAGGATAAGTGCCCTTGCAGGTGCCCTACCCGGAATACCTGTAAGGTAACTCAAATGAATTTCGCCCATTTGACATGTACTTTATTCAAACCAGCTGGGATGTCAACCCTAATAGATCAATGGAATTTCGCCCGTTTGACATGTACTTTATTCAAACTGGCTAGGATGTCAACTGATGCGGTTGTCGTAAGGGACTTCTACAAGAAGTTTTATAACTCCCTTGGCAGAGTACTTAACCGTTGTAGTAGTAGTATAGCAAGATTTTGGGGTTTTTATAGTTATATAAGGGAATATGCTAGAAGGTTTGATCACGGTCTAACAGAATTCCAGCGATGAGAGAAGATAATTTTTGTATTTTAATATTTATAAGAAAGCAGTAAAATCATATGTTTGAGAGGGTTGGTTGGTTTTAGCTATTCAACTAAATAATAAACTACGATAATGGTGATAATAATAGAATAAAAAGATTGCATTCATTTAATCATGTATTACTCCCTAAATTGTTCTCCTAGTGTTGTTGCTTTGTCACACTTGTGATGATCTATGTAATTATTTCCTAAGTCATGAACACATTACACGAACCCGTCGTCTATTTAATATTTCGTTGAGGCAAAACCCAAAGTAAGGTAGTATGAAGACTATTACCTGGCCCCCAAGAGTATATTAAATGCATTTGAAATATATTAAAAGTGGATCAACCATATTAAGGGTAAGGTAGTATGAAGACTGTTACCGATGGTATCCTTTCTACACAATCATGTTTCCCTAGACATATCAACAGCGATACAGACAAAAGCTAGTTTTCTAAAGCCTAACATGCATATTCATCACAAGAAGCAACACCACTAAGATCTACATTCTAGGTTTCCTACGATCATAAATGAATACAATAAGGAGCTTAGCCAAGCATGTTAAAGATAAAGCAAGAACAATAAAGAATCAAACAACAAGACATATTGAATGATTAAGATAGTCTTACTTGATTAAAACATGAATTAAAGGAAGTACAATAGTGGTTTGAAGCCCTAAAATCGTCCTAATAAGCTGCCAAACAAACTAGGGTTCATCCCTCTTTTTTACTCTAAAGTTACACACATAGGTCTATATTTATAAGAATATCACTGTGACAGCGTTGCATTTTAATGGTGACGCCGTCATAAAGTAGAATCTTCTAGATCCGAGTTGAGTCGGTGCGGGCTGACGCCGTCAAGAAATGTTGTGACACCATCACTAGATGAAGTGTGACGGCGTCGTGTATAAATGGTGACGCCGTCTCCAGGCTCTAAGACTTTAAATCTTGAAGAGTCTTGGTGTTGGTTCGTAATCTTGTCCGTTTCTTCTCCAAATGAGCCCAAGTCACGTGTATTTCCTCCAAATGCCTTCCAAATGCTAAATACCTAAAAAGGAACGATTAAGTACCTATTTTGGGCATAAATGCATGATTTAGGGGGTTAAATGACCCCGAAAAAGTGTATAAAATGACACCTCATCAAATACCCCTACACTTGGGATTTGCTTGTCCTCAAGCAAATAGGTTTTTCTACCTAGACAATAGCAGTATGAGGGTCATTTAACCTACTCTTTAAAAGTATTTTATAACACAACCTTCTAGACCTCGTAATTAAAAGCACGGAAAGCATACACTAGCACCTCACATAAGTGTTTGGGATTCTCTCTTTCTCTCGGGTGTATAATAAATTATAACATAATGGGGAAACAAAAAATCAACACTCATTACCTGTCATAGCATATAAATTACCATAGGCTTGGTAAAGGATCAAACCTCTAACCGCTGGGCGTAAGCATTATTTATTACTATTTAAGAGGTCTTTTAAAGGGTTCTAGGGTGTAGTTGTAACATAACATATAATGGAAATGGAAATGGATGGGATACCGTATGGGTGGGCTTTAGGTGAATAAGTGGAAGGGTTAGTAATTTATTTAATACGAAACACCTGGTTTTGGTTCTAAGCCAAGACTCGGACGAAGATATACAAACTCTACACAACTCTACATCAATCTCTTTCTTTTTCTTATATATATATATATATATATATATATATATATATATATATATATATATATATATATATTATATTATATATATATATGTTTGTTGTGTGATGTTGTTATATATTGAATAACATAATACTTCATAAACTTGGGTTATAACACGAACTCCCTACACATGATCTTTTACTGCTCGATATTTACAATCTAACTAATTACCGCGATTTGAGGTGGATCAAGAGATAACGATGAGATCTCTAACGAAACAAATGGTGGTATTGACAAAAACTCGTTTTCTTTACCTATTTACCGCGAATATAATATTAACCATGAATCCAATCGTCCCAAAACTTATTTTACAAGTATAAGGGACTATCAGCCGTGTACTCAAATAATTGACTTGGGTTAAAACAATAAAGTACTAAAGGTGAGTACATACAATGTAGTCTAAGGCGATTTAGGTGTAACGATTGGTTTAAGGGTGACAATGCTCTTCATTAATAGTCTGGCTTAACCAGAAAATTACGAGAACCGTGAAAAAGGATAGGCTCTGAGGGTTATACTAGGGGTATCCTGCACTAAAATTAAGTGGATGACAAGGGTGTTGGATAGTTATATGATCAATGTGACCATAATAACAATTACAGGTTTAAAATATAGGTTAATCCCAGTGCCTCTTATCAAGCAAATCCAATAATACTTCACTATCGATCTCCGAATCATGGACATAACAAGTTCTAGAATTTAATATACTACCGGTACACTTATATAATTTGATACCGATCTCAATGCTCCAGAAAAGGTGACAAAACCACATATACACATCCGTAACGATGGAATAGATACACATGATTGCTCACTCCTTAACTGAAGAAAGCTAAAGGTATAAACTATCTTTGGAAATCAATAAATAGATACCCGAATTCCTATAGATCTAAAGGCGAACCTCACATTTTTGTGGTGGAATTCTGAGGGTTTTTGTGCTAGTCATACATATTCCTATCTATGAGACGCTAATAATACTCAGTTTTCGTCAATATGTGTCATAAAAAAATTTAAATTTTGGTCAAAATTACCTTTTTATGCTATGTTTTGATATATTACCCATTATTTTAAGGAACAAGCAAATGACAAATGAAAGAATAGTTTCTAAGGCTTATTTTCCCCCTTACACTTAAGTTGAACATTGTCCCCAATGTTCTATAGAAGTACCCGTAAGAACGAATTAAAGGGAAAAGAAAACAAGTAAAAGAACTAGTACTTCCCTGGTTTGCTCAATAATAGAGAAGAAACATGCGATAACTGGTTAAATCGTCCTCCAAGAATGGTCTAATAAAAACTTCTTAAGAACTTCCAAGCTTCTTCTCATCAAATATAACCTGTAATTAAAGACAAAGACAACTACACCAAGCATAAAATGTGTGATATAATAATATACAATGTGTAATTAGGGTTGACTCTATAAAGCAGTAAAGAATAGGAGTAGAAATGGTTTAAACTCATGTTTGCAGGTTTATAAAAGAATTTAAACTTTCTTAAGTGTTGTACAAGTTTTATTTTCAAAAATACTTAAAATTTTCAAGTTTTCTTGTAACTGGGCATTTGACGTCGTCAATAATATCCTGACCCCGTCACAATTGTCATGGTGACGGCGTCACGTGTAAATCGTAACGCTGTCTCCACACTCTGTAAAAACTCATTTTTCGTTTTTGATGAAAAATTTCCTGCACTCATTCTTATAAGTTATTTTCATGTACAAAATGCTGCATAACATCCTGAGAATTAACAATTCAATCATATGACTTGAAACTGAACCGAATTAATCTAAACAATTTATTTTAAATGTTTGAATTTGGTTCTAAAAACCAGATATTTCCCCTACACTTATTTCGTTTCAAAATACCTTTGATTGCAAACAAGACGAAGTTACAAACAAACAAAGCATGATTACAAAATAATTCAAACATAATAAAACAAACAATAAAGAATTAAAACATAAGACACTCCTAATATGCGGGAAAGGTAAATATTGGTTTGCCTCCCAAAAAGCGCTTTTCTTTGTTTACGAGTCTTGTAGCTAGACTCGAAGTCACACGTCCTTACGTGACTTCTCCTTCATCATCCAGAGTTATATCGCCATCTTTGTTGGTGTCTAATACACTTTTTTGATATGGTTTCGCTCGTTGTTTATCTATGATGAATCGGTTCCCATCTTCATCGTACAACTCAATTGCGCCATTTTCATGTCCTTGCACATCGAGAATGGTCTATACCATCTTAACTTTAGTTTTCTGGGGAACAGCCTTAAGCGTGAATTGAATAGGAGTACCTTATCCCCCTTTTCATAATTAGTAGGTGCTTTTATCTGTTTATCATGCCATCTTTTTGTTCTTTCCTTATAGGATATGGATGTTTCATACGCATTGAGCCTCATTTCGTCCAACTCATTGATTTGGAAGAAACGATTTTCCCCAGCTTTTGTAAGGTCCATATTGCAGTTCTTAATGGCTTAGTAGGCTTTGTGCTCTAATTCGACAGGGAGATGGCATGCCTTGCCATAGATTATTCTAAATAGGGTTGTTCCTATAGGGGTTTTAAACGCTGTTATTCCTGATGGTTTTCTCAAGGATACATTCTATTGCCCGGTTTATGTTCTTGACCTGACCATTCGTGTGAGGGTGATACGCGGTTGAGAATCGGTGAACCACTCCATTCCTTTTCATTGCTTTCTCCATTTGGTAGTTACAGAAATGAGTAACCCTATTGCTAATAAGGGCCTTTGGTATTCCAAATCGTGTGAATAGTCTCTTGAGGAAGTTTATCACGTTTTGAGCATCATTAGTGGGGAAGGCTGAGCCTTTACCCACTTTGATACGTAGTCAATACCTACCAGGATGTATTTATTTCTGTTTGATGAGGGGAAACGTCCCATAAAGTTAATTCCCCAAACATAGAATATTTCGTAGACTTGGATGTATTTTTGAGGCGTTTCGTCCCTTGATGAGATGTTTCCTGCTCGTTGACATGCATCGCAAACTTGTACCAACTTACGTGCATCTCGGAAGATATGTAGCCAGTAAAACTCGGCCTTGAAGACTTTTCTTGCGGTGGTGGCGATGACATGATGTCCTCTAGATGGTCCGTTGTGACATTGTGGAAGAATTTGTGCTGCCTCATCGTCGGCCACGCACCTTCGTACGATTCGGTCATCACACTGTTTGAATAGGAAGGGCTCATCCCAAAAGTAATGTCTCAATCGCTGAAGAATTTTTGCTTCTCTTGACGAGTGGATCAGAAGGGTAGTACTCGGCTAGCTAAATAGTTAGCATAATCAGCATACCATGGTTCGTTGTTCTTGTTAGAAATTGCCATTAACCATTCTTCAGGAAATAAGTCCCTTATTTCAGCCTTGGTTAGCTTTCCAAGGTCTGGATTTTCATGTAGGGAGAGATGATCAGCTGCTGGATTTTCAACACCTTTCTTATCACGAATCTCGATATCGAATTCTTAGAGCAGCAAGATCCATCAAATTAACCGTGATTTTGCATCTTGTTTTGTGAAGAGATACCGCAGGGCAGAGTGATCCATGAAAACGATGGTCTTGGATAAGACCAAGTATTGACGGAATTTGTCGAATGCAAAGACGACAGCCAAAAGCTCTTTTTTGGTAGTTGTGTAGTTTTCTTATGCTTTGTTCATTGTTTTGCTGGCGTAGTGTATGGGCTTGAAATGTTTGTCGATCCTTTTCCCGAGCACTACCCCGAAAGCATAATCACTTGCGTCGCACATGATTTCAAATGGCAATGACCAATCTGGATTGATCATGATTGGTGCATGCGTCAGTTCACGTTTTAACCTGTCGAATGCTTGGATGCATTCTTCAAAGAAGTTAAATGGGGTGTCTTTAACTAAGAGTTGGGTCATTGGGCGTGCGATTTGTGAGAAATATTTTATGAATCTCCTATAGAAACCAACGTGTCCTAGAAAGCTTTGAATGGCTTTTACATTTGTGGGATATGACAGTTTGGAGATTGCCTCGATTTTAGCTTTATCGACCTCAATCCTAGAACGTGAGACCTTATGTCCGAGGACGATTCCTTCCTTTACCATGAAATGGCACTTTTCCCAGTTTAACACAAGGTTGGTTTCCTCGCACCTTTTTAGCATCTTTTCAAGGTTTTTTAAGCAATGGTCGAAAGAACTACCAAAGACGGAGAAATCATCCATAATTACTTCCATGCTATCCTCGATAAGCTCATGGAATATGGCTGTCATGCAATGATGAAAGGTTGCTGGGGCATTACATAATCCGAAAGGCATTCGTTTGTATGCGAAAGTCCCATAGGGGCATATAAATGTGGTTTTCTCCTGTTCTTCAGGTGCGATAAGGAATTGAAAATATCCTAAAAACCTGTTTAGAAAGCAGTAGTATTATGCCCAACTAGGCGTTCGAGCATCTGATCGATAAACGGAAGCGGAAAGTGATATTTTCGGGTTGCGTTATTCAATTTATGATAGTCGATGTATACGCGCCATCTAGTGACCATCCGTTACGGGATGAGCTCATCCTTTTCATTCTTTACTACAGCCATTCCTCCTTTCTTTGAGACAACCTGGACAGGACTCACCCAAGGACTATTAGAGATGGGGTAGATTAATCCTGCATCAAGGAGTATGACTTCCTTTTTTACTACCTCCTTGATGTTAGGGTTCATTCTTCTTTGAGGTTGGACACTTGGTTTAAACTCGTCTTCCATGAGAATTTTGTGAGTACAGAAGGATGAGTCAATCCCTTTAATGTCCGCAATACTCTAGGCGATCGCCCCTTTATGATTCCAAAGAACCTCGAGGATCCTGGGTGCTTCCGTGTCCGGGCCGCGTTCCGGCTCGCCTCTCGTGGTTGAGGCGACGTGTCGCCCGGCGTCTGCGCGGGCCTGTATTTTTTGCACCGCTCTTGTCGTTCCTGTCTTGCTGCTTTGCTAACGTCCGCTCGGTGCCCGGTCGCGCGCGGCGTTCCACCGGGCTCTTGTCACGCCGGGGGGCGCGGGCTGTGACTCCCCCAATTTTTGTTTTGTCCCCCTAATTTCTTTTAGAGCTAGCGCTGCGTGAGTTCGACGCCTTTCTGCGCTCTCTTTGTAGCATTCTGACGATGTTGTCGCTCCTGCGATTGGCCGTCCGTGTCTCTTCTTTTCGTTTCCTGCTGTGGGTTTCGCCGCTCCGTGCACGGGCTCTGGTCGTTTCCCCGTCTGTCAGAGCTTCCGTTTTTCCGCTGCTCCGTCTACGCGCTGACTTCGCGCGGCCGCTTCCTCTTCGTTCCTGCATTTGCTTTGCGGCCCGCGTGTGCGTCCGCGGCTCGTGCTCTCCGCGTCGGTGCGCTTCCGAGGTTGCTCTCCATGCTCGTGTACCGAGCCCCTAGTGGTGTCCGGCCGGCCGGCGTCCCTCCCTGCGGGCCGGCGGTGGGGAGACGTTCGACGCTGTCCGTCTGTCGCCGTGCTTGTCATTTTGCCCGGGCGCAATCTGCGTTCTTCTAGCTTTTTCTCGTTTCCTCTCGTCTCCAGTCCTTCCGTTCCGTCCGCGCCTCTCGCTGCGTTTCGTTGGTTCGTGTCTACGTGCCCGTTCGCTCTCACTACTTTTGTCGCTATTTTGTTCCCTGCTACGGAGGCGATTCGGCTGCTTCTCTGTTATCTCAGACCTGCTCGCCGCTCATAGTTTAGGTTCTCGTTTCGCTTCCTGGACCGCTGCTCCTTTGGGTCTGTCTTGAGCTGTGCTGCTTTTTCCCTTGCCTGGTGTCCGGCGACTGCTTGCTCGGGCTCTGGGATCGGAGCCGGTTGCGCTCGTCCGCTCTGAGGTCTCGGTGAGGCGCTCGCTGGAGGTCGTCCGGCGTGTCGGCTCAGCGCGCTCGTGACCGGCCTCCGCTTCCTCTTCAGTGGTCTCGTCGGCGCGCCCGATTGGTTCTCGTCGCGTCGCGTTCCGCGGCTTTTGTCGGTTTTTACTCCCTCGCGCTCGGTTACACGCGGGCCGCTGGCCTGTGTTCTGCGCGCTGCGTTTCCGCCCGCGTGCGGTGCGGCTCATTTTCCGTGATCGCGGGACGCTGCCGACGCGCGCTGCCCCGTCCCCTCAGCCTCGCCCCTTCTGCGTCCCGTCACTCGGTGTGCGGCCTTCCTTTTCCTCCGTGGGCGCGTGGTGGCCCGAGGCCGCCGGTCCCTCGTGCGCGCCCGGTTGTGCGTTCTCATCGCGCTTTGCGGTGTAGCGCCTGTTTCTCTAGCTGCATGCGTATTTCTTTGGGTGTTGTGCCCTCTTGGGCTCCGCCCCGTTCCTCCAGTGTCCCTCGACTTCCAGTGCTCGTGTTGTCTCCCCGCGTTTGCGTTGCGCTGCCGGCTCCGTCTGCGCTGTGGTCCGCCCGGCGTGCTGGGACCCTGCCCACAGGTGGTTCTTTTTCGTCCGCTGCGGCGCCGACGTGCCCGCTCCTCGGCCTTTGCTGCGCTGCCTCGCGTTCTGGGTCGAACCGGCCGGCTCGACGGTTTTTCGCACTCCGCCGCGCCCGCGGTGCCTCTGCCCCTCCTCGTTGGGGTGGTGTGCTGCGATTCTGCTTGGCGGTGGTGAGTTCGCCGGCTGGTCAGGGTTGTGACCTCGCGTCTTACTCCGTGCCGGGCGTTCGTTGACGGCGGGTGCCTGTACGTGCTCGGCTGTGCCGTTTGGTTGCCGCTCGACTCTCGTGGGTCGGCGGCCCTGCCTCTAACTCGTCGCTCTGTCTCTCTCGGGATGCCCCGGTGGATGCGGGTGCCGCTAGGTTTGGCTATCGTCTTGCTCTTCGTGCTTTCTAGGGACTGCAGTCTGCCGCCGTCTCCGCGTCTCCGTCGTGCTCCGTTTTTCCTTTCTTCGACGGGCGTTGGTGGGTGTCCTACTAGCGCTTCCGGGTTCTTCCCTTCCTTGTCTCGAGCCTTGTCTGTGCTTCAATACGCGAGCCTCGGCGGTTGCTTCTGCTGCCTTGAGATTATCTTTTCGCCCCGTCTGGCGTTCCGGCTGGCGCCTGCCTCCGCTGGTCCGCACGCGCGTCGCGCCCGTTCGTCCCTTACTTCCGGTCTTACCTGGTCGCCTCTTACGTGTCCGGGCTCGTTGTGTCTCGCCTCGCTTTTGCCGTCATCCTCCTTTCGTGCCTCCTGGCCCCGCGCGGGGTTGAAGTTAGCTTCTCGCGTCACTGCGGCCCTTTGTCTTTGCCCCCTTCCTTGTCGGCCCGCCTGCGTCTTGGTACTCAGTGTTGCGTCTTCTTCGTAGTCGCCCTCTATCTCTCGCCGCAGAGTCGTCTTTGCCGCTTCTGATCGCGGGTTCCCGCTCGACCTCTCGGGCTCTTGGCTTTGTTTCCCTCTGTCGCTATGTTCCTCTGCTTGCCTCCCTTCTGCTTCGCTTCGCTTATGTGCCGCGCGGTCGGGCCCGGCGGCGGCTTGGCCCGCCGCTGCATCTTCACTGGCTTTCGCGTCGCTTCGTTTCCAGTCTGCTCTTCCCTTCCTCTACGCTGCGCCTTCGCTGCATGGCTCCGCGTGTTCTGCCTCTCAGGCTGCGTCGAGTCTTGCATTCTCCTGTCGCCTGGGGCTGTCGCCCTGTCGTGTCCTGTAGTGTCTGGCTCTTATCTCTGTGCTGGACGCAACCCCACCTCGTTCTCTCGCTCGTACCGCTCGTGTGCCGCCTGCCCCTCTCTCGGCCGATGTCGCTCTCCCTCACTGGGCCCCGCTTCTGGTGGTACGGGCTCGCGCGCCGTGCCGGGTGTGTCGCCGTGCCGGACGGCTGCTGACTCATGGGCGTCGCCCTGGGGCGCTCGGGGGTGCGCCTGCGTCTGCTCCTCCCTCGCCTTAACGGACTCTCTGTTTGCTCCGAGCGATTACTGCTTCGCGGTGCCCTCGGTCAGCAGCCTTCCCTCGCCTTTGTTCGTGCATGGACCTGCAGTCGATCTCTGTCCGTACTTTCGCCGGCTGGCTGGTTCTCTTTTCCCGTTTGCTTCTTGCCTCTCGCCGTGGTGCGTCACGTGGCGTGCGCCGTGGGCTCATCTGAGGTCCTGCTGTTCGTGTCGGCGTTCTTTCTTGTCTTGTTGTCTGGCACTTAATCCCCCTTCTGCTCGCCTCGCGTTCTTCCTCACTCTGCGTCCTTCATCTCCGCGTCTCTGTTGCCGTGCGCCTTTTCTTCTCTGTTGTCGTCGCTATTTCGTGCGCGCTGCGCTGTCCTCCGTTCCTCTCAGCTCTTCGCCGGCTCCGAAAATTCTTCCGTGCCGCGGCGCGAGGTACTCTCTTGGTTTCAGTCTTCTTCGGGTGTCCGCGTCTAGCCTCCGTCGCCCAGGTACCTTCGTGCCGTCTTCTCCTCTCTCCTTTTGCCAACGGTACGTGGCTCCTGCCTTTTCGTTCCTCCGCCGCCTGTTCCTGGTTCGGCGTTCCGCGGGTGGCGCTCCTCTCTGCCTCCCGTCGCCGTTTGCGCTGCGCTCGGCGTACGGCGTCTGGCCATGCTCCCATTTTCCTGTTCTGTTCGCTGTGATGAGACGCTTGCCGGCTACGAGTGAGCGCTGGGGGGTGTGGGTGCTCGCGAGTGGGCGGCTTCCTCTCTCTTGGTCCTCTCCGAGGCTTTTCGCCTGGGCGGAGGTTGGCCCGAGCGCTCGCCCCGGATCTGCTCCCGTCTTACGGTGCGTGCTTCTCTGGGGCTTCGGACCGTGCCCGTCCTGGCTTCAGACTTTGTCTCGTCTTAATAGCTGTGTGTCTTCTGCTGAATTTCCCGTGCTCGTCTGCGTAGCCTGCGATGCCTTCTGTGTCTCGCTGACTGACCGTCGCGTCCCGCGCGCTTCGGCGTTCGTACCGACTATCCGTGGGGCGACCCTCTGCTAGTCGCCTTTGCGCCTGGTCCCGCTGTCGGGTCTTGGTGGGCGCACGCTGTGCTCTCGTACTCTCTACGGTCGCGCGGCCTCTGTGCTGGTTTGTTTTTGTGCACGCTGTTGCTCGCGTCGTTCGTGTCGTGCGTCGCGGCGTTGTCCACGGCGCCTTTTCGTCACCGTCGCTTTTCGTTCGTTCTGTCTTGCGCTGACCCTCGCTGTCGTGTTGCTGGTCTCGCCGGCTGCTCCAGTTCTCGCTTCGCTGCTCTCGCCGCCGGGGTGCCGGGTGTCGGGCGGGGCGCTGCTGTCTGCTGCGCGCTGGGTGCGTTCGGAACGTCGCCGTCGTGTGTCTCGCCTAGGCGCTCCTGCCCGGCCGCTCGTCTCGGTTTGCGTTGCGGTTAACGGCGCGCTGGTGCGGCCCTTTTGACGTCCCTCTCCCCCTTTCTTCGTCCTTCGTACTGCTTCGCGAGCGTCCTCGCGTGTTGAGTCAGCGAACGCCGTCGCCCGCATGGTGCTCCTCTCAGTGTCTGTTTCTTTCCTGCTTTCCCCTTCCGCCTCCTGCTGGGTCGGGCGTGGGTCGGACGCGTCTGCCCTTACGGTGGTCCCTCGTCGCGGGATTTCGCTTCCGTTTCCTCGTGGCCGCTGCCCGCTGGCTTGTCGCGCGCGTGTGTGTGCGTCTCTTCGGGCTGCGCGGCATCTGTCTTGTATTGTGTGGGTTGCCATTCCGCTGCCCGATCGCGGGCGAGCCTGCTGGCTCCTCGACGCTTCTCTTCTGCAAGGCGCTTTGCTTTCTGCGTCCTTCTCTGTCTTCCTTGCCAGCCTCGCCCGCGCTCAGCCGGCCGTCGGTCCGTCGGCGACGTCGTGTGCGGCGAGTTGCGCCCGGCTAGACTCCCTCATCTCCTGCTGGCCGCGCTTTGCTTGTTCGGGCGGTGAGGAGATGGGCGGCCCGCTGGGCTGTGCTCTCGGCGTTGTGTTCGCTTCGGTCTCGGTTCCTCCGATCCTTTACTTGCTTGCCGGACGTCGCTCTTGGCCTGGGCTCCGTGCGCTTGGGCGTGACGTCGGGTCTCGTTATTGTGGCGCGTGTGCTTATTGGCGGCTCCGTGCCGGCGTCCCCCGGTTTTTGCGTCAGGCCGTTGTGCTGTGGTTCGTGCGGGGTCATTGCCGCGTTCCTCGGCGGCCGCTCGTGCGTCTACGACTGCTTTGTTGGCTACTCTCGGGGTCCTCCGTGCCTACGCTCTCGCTACTTCCCCCTGCGTTCCGTGGTTCGGAGCCTGTGTGGTGGTCTGGTGCGGGGGTGCCTGCGCGGTTTGCTCTACCATTGCCGTGTCTGCGTCCCTCGCGTGGGGACGGAGGTAATTTGGGTCCAATGCTGCTTGCTCGTTCCCGTTCGCCGTGCGCCCGGTGCGCTGCTCCCGGCGTGAGCTGCTCGGTGCGCGCGCGGGCAGCGGCGTTGCCCCCGGCGTCTGTATTTCCTGTTTGGTCCGGGCTGCGGCTCTTTCTCGTCTCCCGCGGACCCTCGAGCCTGATTCTCGGTTGTCTGGGTTGCGCAGCTTACTCTCGTGCATTCAGCCGGCTGCTCGGCCGCCCTCCAGGCCCCGGTGCCCTGTCCCGCTCGGCGGGGAGGAGGGCTTGCTGGTCTCTCTCCACCGCTTGTTGCGCACGTCGGTGCGTGGGGTCGCGCGGTGCGGCGGGCGGCGGTGACGCTCCGGCGCGGCGCCGGTGCTCCGCGTGGTTATCCCGTCCTCGCGGTCGCTGGCGCGGCCGCTTCCTGGGCGTCTGGGCGCTTCGCTCTTGGGCTTTTCGGTGTCTGCGCCCTAGTCCCCGGCTCTGCGGGTGCGTGCTCGTGACGCGACTGTTAGCATGCGTGCCGCTTTTGTTTACTGTGCTGGTCCTGCGCTTGCTCTTGTCCGGTTTGCTCCCCCCTCCTCGCCCTCCTCCTCGCCAGTTGCTGTCGTTTTGGTGCGCCGCGCGCCTCCCGTTCGGTACTCTCTATCCTTGCCTGTTTGTCGCCGGCGTGGAAGGGTCGGTTATCTTTGAGTTGGGTGGGGTGGTCCCTGCTTGTCGTTTCTAGCTGGTTGCGTTCTCTCGTACTCGCCTACTTTGGCTCCGCGTCTGCCGTTCTTGTGGTGTGCGCGCGCGGCGTGCGAAGGCGCTTTTCCCAGCGGGGCGGGCGCAGCTGGACTCTCGCTTTGGCTGGGAGCTAGCCTTGGCCGCCTCAGCCGTGCTCGTTGCCGTAGCTGGTCGCTTCTTCATTTCCTTGGGCTCGCCTGTGTGTGGACTGGCCCGTCTTCCTGGCTTACTCGCGAGCCTCTCTCCTGCTCGCGCCCTCGTCTAGTGGTGGGCGTTCGGGTGTTTTTGCGGCGGGCCGCGGCAGCGTTGTTGGGGTTTTCTGTCCCTGTTCGCGGCTCTGGCCTGCCGTCCTTGACGGGGGTGCTGCTGGGCCTCGCGGCTACGTCTCCGGTCGTTTCCCTGCGTCGCGCTTTGTTCTCGGTCCTCCCGTGAGGGTTCCCGTTGCTTGCGACGCTTTTTGCGTCGTCGCGTTTCGGTTCTGTTTTGCGCGCTTCTCTCCCTTGTTTCGCTCGCGTGTGCGGCGTGGCGGGGTGGCTGCTCGTCTCGCGATGTTGTCTGCGCCCCTTTGTGGCCTCTCGCGCTCCGGCGGTGCTAGCCCTGCCTCGTCCTGGGCTGCGTCAGCGCTGGCGCGCGCGTCGCTCCTACTTCGCGTCGTGGTCAGATTCGTGCCGTGGTGCCCTCTTCTCCGCGACCGGGCTCTTCCGTGTAGTGTTCCCGCTGCGTTTCCTTCCTCCTCCTCACCCCCCCGCGTCCCTGCGGCTCACGCTCTGCGGTGTGCTTGTTCGCGCCTCTGCGCTCCTCTCTTGCCTTGCTGGTGGAGTGGAAGTGTCGTCTGGACCAGGCTGTACCGGCTTGCTCTCCTCTGTTGGTTAGCCGTGTGCTGTTCGGCGGTGCCCGGGCGAACCACAGCGAGGTGGACCTCCTCCTCGTCGGCCTTCTATAAAGCAGAAAAGATAGGATGAGAGAATTGTTAAACTCATGGTTTTGCATGCTTATAAAAGAATTATAACTTTTTTAAGTGTTGTACAAGTTGTATTTTTTAAAATACTTAAAATTTTTGAGTTTTTTTGTAACTGGGCGATTGACACAGTCAGGAATATCTTGACCCCGTCACAAGTGTCGCGGTGACGGCGTCGCGTGTAAATCATGACGCCGTATCCACACTTTGTGAAAACTCATTTTTCATTTTTGATGAAAAATTTCCTGCACTCATTCTTATAAGTTATTTTCCTGTACAAAATGCTGCATAACAACCTGAGAATTAACAATTCAATCATATGACTCGAAACTGACGTGAATTAATCTAAACAATTTATTTCAAATGTTTGAATTTGGTTCTAAAAACCAGATATTTCCCCTACACTTATTTTGTTGCAAAATACATTTGATTGCAAATAAAACAAAGTTACAAACAAACAAAGCATGAATACAAAACAATTCAAACATAATAAAACAAACAATAAAGAATTAAAACACAAGACACTCCTAATATGCGGATAAAAAAAATATTGGGTTGCCTCTCAAAAAGCGATTTTCTTTATTTACGAGTCTTGTATTAGACGCGAAGTCATACTTCCCCTTACGTTACTTCTTCTTATGTCTCCCATAATTTATTTTCAAAATCTTAACATCAATGCCTAATTCCTCTCCTATCACCTCTGTCTTGCATGTACTCATCTCCAATGAGTAAGCTTTGATAGTAGTGCGTCCTTCCATGGCTAAAATTTTCTTCATAGGCGGACGGGGGTATGGAATCGGTGCTCAAACCCATAAGTCGTGTTTGATTAAATATTTCCATGGTGTGAGGCATTTTAAATGTAATTTTCTCGCCATCCTGTTTAAACATGACCGTTCCTTCTTCTCTATCGTAGACAAGGCCGGTTTCATCTATGAAGGGCCTCCCAAAAGCCATTTCTCCAAGGTGGCGATCAATAATGCTAGTGGTATCATCTAATATCATAAAGTCGCATTCATAGGCGAAGCTTCCTATGAAAATTTTTAGACTTCTTACTCTTCCAACAAATTTACTAATTTTATCGGGGTTTGACGGTTTATGCCTCGATCTAAGCCCATAAGTCATGATACAATTATATTGACGTCTAGACATGACATTGATTGGTGATTCTAGGTCTATGTAAGCATGTCTCTTGAAGAAGTGTCTGCCCATGCAGGAAATTTTGATGTTGTTCAGGCTTCCGGCTCTTATTCTTGCTTTTACCCACGGGGGTCAAGGATTCTTTAATAGCCATTCATGATGTGTTAATTCCTTCATAGTTGGGAACGAGTTAAAATATTCACCATCTTCATCCTCTTCTTCCTCTTCGAGTATTTCTTCAATTTCCTCATCAGTTTCTACTTCACTTTCTTCTTCATCAATCACCTCTTTTACTTCATCCTTTGCTTCTTTCGTTATGTTATGGCCGTGTTCGGGTGTGATGTATGTCATGGTTTCTCCTTCTTCAGCTCCACTTTCCTCACTGAGGATGACGATTGAATTGATGAAATAAACGTGTTTTGGGGATGATAGGTTCTTGTCTAGTTCAATTATGGATGCGGGGGAGAGGTATTTTGGAGAGAATAGCTTTGATAGGCTTTTGATTCCCTTTCTTCTGAGCTCCTCCCTCTCGATATGGCTGATTGAAGCAGTATTTTTGGAAGCCATGGAGTTTCCTGCAGATTCGAAGACAGGTGCGTCATTAAGCTTTTCAAAAACAGTTTTCCACAGAAGATTAATCTTTCCAATCATGTTGTCTTGCTGTTGTTCGAGTTGGGTTCTTAGGTGAGATAATCTCTTCTCTTGGTGAGATTCGAAATCATCTAATGCCTTTTCAAGCTTCATTTGGTAATTAGACGAATGAGTAGAGATCGAGCCGTTTCTGTGTTTTGAAAGGGTTTTTTTCCCCCCGTTTTCACCACTTAAAGTTTGGTTTGTCCTTCCAGGTGTTGGTGGCTTCATTGAAATTCCTTGGTGTTGGGATTCTAAAGCTTCTACAAGTTAATACTGCTGGCTCAAGATTAATACTGCTAGTGAAGACTTAATGCTGTTAATGAAAATTGAAGAAATAAGTTCTAATCTTTAGTACTGCTACCTTCTATAGTTATAACTACAAGTACAATGTTAAACTAGCCAGTAATAGTTAGTAGCTGTAGTTATTTATTGAGTACTGCTAGTGTATTGAAATTAGTACAGCTTATGAGACATGCAGAGATATAATAGGAAAGTATAAGCATTATCTCTAAGCGCATTTTGTAAAGCCCATTAGGGTTTCCTTGGTGTATAAAAGGAACCCTAGTCATAGTTAGTCAGATATAGATCAATATAGTTCTACACAGATCAATAGAGATCGATTAGCAATCATAGTTTTTGTAATCTGTAGCCTAGGCAGATTCAAGTTATAATATAAAGTTCTTTTGTGATTCTTATTATTGTTCTTCTTAGCATTATTGATTAGTTTCCGCATAATCAATAGTGTTTAGTCATTGTTTCACCATTGTTGCTTTAGATTTATCTAGAGTAACAAATCCTTTACAAGCTAAAGGTTAAAGATCCATTCAGTAAGGGATCCAACAAGTGGTATCAGAGCGTGTGTGGAAACTCTGAATAAGAAGAACTCCATTATTTGAAGAAGATTTACAATCAAACCAGGAAGATGGCCATCTCCTCCTCAAGCTCATCAAGTTCTTCTGACAATGAGGTACAAAAATGTTCTAAACAATGTCTTGAATCTTTTAAAACTCTTCAAAAGAATTATGATAGTAAAGAGAAAACATAGCAAAGAGCAAGACTATAAATTCAGGGTTTAAGAGTTAGCCTTAGAGTCACTAGAATCAGGATACTTGTACATGAAAAGAATAACTGCTTGGGTGAAAAATATGAGTTTCAAAACTATGAGCTTAAATGCAGAGAAATAAAAATTAACAACCTTAACCTGGAATTAGAGAAAGTTGTTAAGGAAAGAGATGAGTTAAAATTAAAGATAAAAAATGGGAAGAATCGTCCAAGAATCTTGATGAATTACTCAACAGTCAAATGAGTGCTAGAGATAAAACTGGTTTAGGATATGGCACACAATTGAATGAAATGAGTAACAATTCTGAAACTGATAGTGAGATTAGTTTGAGTGATTTTATTTAGATCAAGGTGATTAAGAGAACACACCAGCAAATGATAGGTGGCGTTGTTCTTAAAGCAATAGGGTTTCATGCTGTTCCCCCTCCTATAACAGGGAACTTCCTAACCCCAAGAGCTGACATATCATTTGCAGGTTTAGATGAATATGCCATTAGGAAGAAAATAACTGAGTAAAAAACAACTGATCTTAATACTAAAACAAGTGAGACTGTAGGTAAAACAAATGAAACAAATACTCAAAAACCTAAGACAGTCTATGAATCAGTTAACAGAGATAAAGTTATCATTGAGGATTGGAACTCAGATGATGAGGATGATGTGTCTGAAGTGCAAACAGTTAGTCCTGTTAAGACTAATGAGACTCAAACAGTTAAAACTAGAGTTGATAAAATTGGTCAAACTTCTCAGAAACAAGGAATTAGATTTAAGAAAATAAAAGCCTGCTTTGTCTGTAAAAGTACTGACCATTTGATCAAAGATTGTACTTTTCATGACAAACAGAGTCAAGAACCTAAGCTGAAAACTGTGGTCAATACTGGTCCAAGGGTGGACAAACCAGTATGGGATAATACTAAAAGGGTTAATCATCAAAAAATTTCAAAATACCCTCATTTAAGAAAGACTTTTATCCCATCAGGAGTACTAACAAGAACAAGTTTGATTACTCCTGTTAAGACAAAATAGAAAAGGGTCAGTTAACCAGTTACTGTACTGCTAGGGCCTGTAATACTAAGTTAACCATTTACCCAAACAATAGCACAAACTGTGTGCTATAAGACCAATTAACCCAAGAATGGACAATGTTAGACAAGAGGCCTCATATTAACCTATCAAGAAGGTCTTATTCTACACATAACCCAACTTTAGACCCAAAGACTGTAAAACAAGATTTGTTAAAAACTTTGGGTTTAAAAATATGACTACTGCTGGGACAAGACAATAGATAATACTGTAATTTGGAAAGATGAAAATGACCTTAATAGTCAAAGCATGCTGGGTTTAGGAGACCAAGAAACTTAAGGTTCTAATCTACTCCAAAAATAGTAGATCATACATTTGAAGCAATTTGACTATGAAGCCAACAGGCGATATCAAGTCAGCTAATGGCTTGGCACTCAAAGAGAAATTAATTCTTCTTATGAGACTATGCAAAATGTGTTGATTGTATTTCTCTATGTTTGGAACTAACATTTTGCAGGTTTAAGAGCTTAGAGTTTATTTGATTAATAAAGGATATGCTGATTTGATGAAAAATGTTGGAGTTAAGGGGAGGATATTGATGTTAGCATGAATATTCTTTAAGTGTTGGTTATATATCACACAACAAATGGTCATCAGTTCACCATGTCTAACAGACTTCAAGAACTGGCTAGTCCAAAGCAAACGGTTTTGGTAAAGACTTCTCAAATCCATTGATGGGTGATAGTTTACCAAAAACTATATGGTTATCAATGCACCATGTTATTGCAATAAAGCATTGGCTAGTCCAAAGCAAATGACATTGGTAAAGACTTCCCAAATCCGTTTATGGCTTGTAGTTTGCCAAAAACTATAAAATAGTCTAATGACCCACCTCTCTTAAGAGGTTACACACTTGGAAGTGGGGAGGACAGTTTGGAACTGATGGAATTGATGGCAAATTGTAGCCAACTTGTCTATTTTGTGAGGAAAAAGAATAAAGAGATTTGGTGAGTTGTGTTTGAAAAACAGAAATGAGTGTTTGGTGAGAAAAAGAATTGAGAGATATTTTGTGAGTTTAAAAACAGAAAGAGAGTATATGAGAATCTACATTGGTGCTGAATATCTATAATGGATCAAGTTTGGAGTTAATACTGCTTGGTATAACACTTAGTACTGTCAGTGTTAAGTTAATACTGCTAGGCAAGTATTACTACTGCTGGATGAAGTTAGTACTGTTAGGCTTAGCATTAGTACTGCTAGACCAAACTTAGTACTGCTAGGTGACCGTTAGTACTGTTTGAGTCCTAACAGATTTTCCTCAATCAAAGAGCCGTTGAGATATTTCCGCCACATCTATAGCTTATAGGGTTTGACTAATTGGAGACTTCTTGATTTATCTATATCATTAAACGATTTCTTCAAGATAAGTACAACTCTTTTACAGTCGGTGAAAACATACTCTTTTAAACCTCATTCATAATTCAATTCACTTTACTAGACCATTACACTTTATCACACGAACTAATCCCACATCTTTACTCATCTTCTCATTCATCAAATGGCACAGTTGGAATTTTGCGACAAGCATAATATGGTCGCATATTTGGTTAAATCTGAAAGCAGTGAGGGTTTTGATGAAATCATAGATTTTCTTACTTCAAGCCATATCTACTATGCCCTTACTGAAAATCCTATTATTTTTGTGTCCCTTATTGAACAATTTTGGGAAACTGCTATTTTGAGCACTACTGAGGAAGGACTTTAAGCTATTTCTGCAACTATTGATGGACATGAACAGCTCATAACTGAAGCTTCTTTGAGAAGACATTTGAAGTTAGAAGATGCAGAAGGCATTTCTTCACTCTCCAATGAAGAAATATTTGAGCAATTAGCTCATATGGGGTATGTGACTAATTCTGAAAGCCTTACATTCTTTAAAGGACATTTTTCACCCCAGTGGAAGTTCTTTATCCACACAATTCTACATTGTCTGAGCTCCAAGAAGACAACATGGGATCAATTCAGTAGCAACATTGCTACAGCAATCATCTGTCTAGCTACAAGCAGGAGGTTTAACTTTTCCAAATTCATCTTTGAAGCTATGGTTAAGAACTTGGATAGCCCACAAAATCTTATTGTATCCAGTTTATTCAACTTCTCTTTCAAACAACAAAGGTCACTCTTGCCTCATACTAGAACCTATCCCACTCCAACTCTATACAAGTAAAATATGAGGAGAGCCTCTAGAGTATTCAGGGGTAGCAACACCATTTTTTGAGAGTATGTTGGTACAAGCACATGATGAAGAGCAACAGCAATCAACCCACCCCCTCAAGGATCACATCTTCACCATCATTATCTCCACAACCCACTCAACATCCCCATCACCAAACTAATTCCAACCAACCATGAGGCCAGAGGACTGCTTCTTGTCCCCATGATTCACCTCTCCATGTTGTTTACCCATATGAAAGTGCTGAGGTAGCATGCATAACATGATTTGATGTTATGGTTAACAAAATTGAATGACAAATTGATGGATTGAGAAAGGACTTGCAGCGGACAAAGAAGACTTATAGTACTAGCTCTCACCAAGTAGACTTAGAGTAAGAAACTGGAGTACAAAGCTGAAAGTCTGGCAAGGCAAGGATAAACGCAAAGATTGTTCTTCTGACGATGAAAAGAGATTGCAGAGGATTTCTTCTAAACAGGGAGAAGAATTTCCTTAAATGTTGAAGATCCAACAATTTCTCTAGTACAAGATGAAGGTATTTCTTGGATTCCACAGGAAGAGGAAGTTCATGAGAAGCCCAGTGATGAAACTGAAGTAATTGTACAAGAAGAGACTCCCATTGAAATTATTAAAGAACACGGAAGTGGTGAGAAAGGTGAGATGGAGATTAGTACTGCTAGTCCTCTAAAAGTTACAAAGGTTAGTACTGTTGAAGCTCATGTGTATACAAGAAGGAGTGCCAAAGATAAAGGAAAGGCTATAATGAAAGAACCTGCTACTCCAAAGAAGGTTAAGAAAGAACTCAAGTGCAGTTGAGTATGGATGAGGAGTTAGCTAGGAAGATGGAAGAAGAAGAAAGAGCCAGATTTAATGCAGAACAGGAAGCAAGAGCTTTGCAAGAAGAAGAAAAAGAAAGACTAAATCTGGAAACAGCTTAGGAATTACAAAGACAACTGGATGAAAGACAACAAGTTCCTACAAAAGCTACTCAATCTAAAGGAATTGACTGGAATGATCCAAGTGTATTAAGATATCATGCTTTGAAGAATAAACCTGTGTCAATAGCTCAAGCAAGAAGGAATATGATAACATACTTGAAGAATCAAGATGTTACAAAGAAAGCTTACTTCAGAGAATGATTATAATGACAGTCAGACCAATTTTTGAAAGGTAATGGGATCATGTCCAATACTTTAATTCCTATAGGGTCTGAATTTGAAAAGGGTCTCTAAACCTAGTAAAGAGAAACTTTAAAGACGGTGGAAGAAAAGAAGGTTGAAAAAGAAGATGTAAAACCTGAACCCAGTAATGATTGAAAAGAAAGCTGTTTGAACAAGAAGAAAAACACTTGCAAGAAGAAGAGCAAGTGACAAACAAGTTGAAGAACAGTCAAAGAGATCAGAAAAAGAAAAGAATCTGTAGACTTTGAACAAGAAAAAGAATATTTAAGAATGTGGTTTTCAGTTTCTTAAAAGATGAAGAAAATATTTGACTCAGAATTTCCTCTGTTTCAGAAATACCCTATAGTTAATTGGAGTATCAGGCTACATGGTCAATGGAAATGAAAGATATAGAAGCATACAAGTTAAACAAGAGCAGATGGAACTTTAAGCTTTCCATGGAGGTACATAGTCATTATTCAGAAGACTTGACAGAGATGACCTGAAGGTTTTATACAAATTTGGTTCAAAGAAAGATTTGAAGATCATTCTCTCGAAGAAAAGGAATTAATACTTTAGGGAGATTTGAGGATGATGTTTGATCCAGATGAGCAAGATGAGATATGGAAGAACCAAGAGAGTTGGAAGGTACTAAGATGGAAATTATATGAAAACTCAGGAGTTCATTCAGTGTTTTTGACTGATACTCCTATGGAGATCAACATGCTTGTTGAGAAAAAGTACCCACTCAAAAAGGAAATACTGGAGAAGATGATAAACTTGAAGCTGCAAGCTAAAGAAGAAAGCACCATGGCATTTGAGCTAATCAAGTTTACAAGATCACAGATTGAAGAGAAGCAGTAAAGTGTTTGAAAGAATCCTCAGCCATAGAGGAAGATCTATTCCAAAAGAAACTTAGGATTTAAGAGTAAATCACAAGTTTAGAGGAGGATTGTTGGGATTCTAAAGCTTCTACAAGTTAATACTGTTGGCTCAAGATTAATACTGGCAATTGAAGACTTATTGCTGATAAATGAAAATTGAAGAAATAAGTGTAAGTCTTTAGTACTGCTAGCTTTATAGTTAGTACTGCCAGTACAAATGTTAGTACAGCCAGTAATAGTTAGTACTCTTAGTTAGTATTATTACTGCTAGTGTAATAGGTAAAATAGAACTTCTTATGAAGAATATTGCAAGAGATATCTTAGGAAAGGAATATCATGATCTACTATACGCATTTTGTAAAGCATATTAGGGTTTTTCTTGGTGTATAAAAAGGAAATAAACCCTAGACATAGTTAGTCAGATATGATCATTATAGTTCTACACAGATCAATAGAGAACGATTAGCAATCAGGATTTTTTGTAATCGGTAACCTAGCAGATTTAAGTTTATAATATAAAGTTCTTGTGAATCTTATTATTGTTTGCTTCTTAGCATTAATGATTAGTTTCGCATAATCTTAAGTGTTATTAGTCAATGTTTCACCTTGTTTCTTTAGATTATATAGAGTAACAAATCATTTACAAGCTAAAGGTTAAAGATCCATTCAGTAAGGGATCCAACACTTGGTCCTTGGTTAATCTTGAATTTCCTATTTCCCATATCGTGGTTACGCGAGGATGCATATTCGACAGAGGCTTGTTCAGGATCTTCCATGCAATACTAAGTGTCGTGAGGACCACTGCAGATATCAAATGAGGTAGTGACTTTGTTTACTTGAGTAGGTTGTATCGGAGCAAGATGAGCTTCCATCAAGCGAGATATTTCCCCTACACTTATTTTGTTGCAAAATACATTTGATTGCAAATAAGACGAAGTTACAAACAAACAAAGCATGATTACAAAGTAATTCAAATATAGTAAAACAAACAATAAAGAATTAAAACACAAGACACTCCTAATATGCGGGAAAAGTAAATATTGGGTTGCCTCCCAAAAAGCGTTTTTCTTTATTTACGAGTCTTGTAGCTAGACTCGAAGTCGCACGTCAAGTGTCGTAGAAGTGGTCCAAGTCGATGATTTGAGTGGGAGGTATTCTGTCAAGCCATTCTGTTGCTTTTCCTTTGAGGGTGAAATGGAAGAAGCGTAGCCTAGATGTATCCCTTGTAGCTCCGTCAGCTTGTATGTTATCGACGATACTTAAGTAGTGCTTAACATGACGGAGGGGGTCCTCATTTCTTAATCCTTGTAATGTGTATGTTTTTTTAATTAACCAGATGTCGCGTGAGTCGATGATTCTTCTTGTTTGTTCGGTTGGAAGGGTGATTGGGTTTTTGAAACCAGAGGGATTAGGGTGAGAAAGTTCATGTAGGGTTTTGGGAGGTGTGGGTGGTTTGGCTCCAGTGTTGTTGGAGGAGGATGCTTCAGCATCAAAGAGGTTTATTCCGGCTATAGCAAGAGATTCGTTCTGCTGTAGACGACAGGTGGCTCTCTTAAGCCTGTGGAATTCTCTTTCAGGCTCGTCGAGGGGTTTGGTTAACCTTTTAATGGTGCTACGTGTCATGGTGGTTGACGAGAATAGGTTACGAAACAGATAACACAAAGAAAAGATAGACTACAAGAAAGCTAATATGCGGAAATTAAATTCTCACTTGAAAGGATTCAAGCAAGTAGAACTAAGTTAAACTATGATCAAAACCTAACTATTCCCCATGCAGTGGCGCCAAAAACTTGATGCGATTGTCGTAAGAGACTTCTACAAGAGGTTTTACAACTCCTTAGACAGGGTACCTAACCGTTGTAGTAGTAGTATAGGCAAGACTCGAGGGGTTTTTATCGTTCTCTAGGGGAATAGGTTGGGAAAGTTTGATCACGGTCTAACAGAATTCTAGGGGTTGAGAGAAGATTATTTTTTGTATTTTTATATTTATAAGAAAGCAGTAAAATCATATGTTTGAGAGGTTTGGTTGGTTTTAGCTATTAAACTAAATAATAAACTACGCTAATGGTGATAACAATATAATAAAAAGATTGTATTCATTTAATCATGTATTACTCCCTAGATTGCTTCTCCTAGTGTTGTTGCTTTGTCACACTTGTGATGATCTATGTAATTATTTCCTAAGTCATGAACAGATTACACGAACCCGCCGTCTATTTAATATTCCGTTGAGGCAAAACACAAAGTAAGGTAGTATGAAGACTATTACCCGGCCCCCAAGAGTATATTAAATGCATTTGAAATATATTAAAAGTGGATCAACCATATAAGGGGCAAGGTAGTATGAAGACTATTACCCGATGGTATCCTTTCTACACAATCATGTTTCCCTAGACATATCAACAGCGATACAGACAAAAGCTGGTTTTCTAAAGCCTAACATGCATATTCATCACAAGAAGCAACACCACTAAGATCTACATTCTAGGTTTCATACAATCATAAATGAATACAATAAGGAGTTTAGCCAAGCATGTTAAAGATAAAGCAAGAACAATAAAGAATCAAACAACAAGACATATTGAATGATTAAGATAGTCTTACTTGATTAAAACATGAATTGAAGGAGATACAATAGGGGTTTGAAGCCCTAAAATCGTCCTAATAAGGTGCCAAACGAACTAGGGTTCGTCCCCCTTTTTTACTCTAAAGTTACACACATAAAACCCTAGTTTTAGATCTATATTTATAAGAATATCGTTGTGACAGCATCGCATTTTAACCGTGACGCTGTTATAAAGTAGAATCTTCTAGATCCGAGTTGAGTCGGTGCGGGCTGATGCCGTCAAGAGATGTTATGACGCTGTCACTAGATGAAGTGTGACAGCGTCGTGTATAAATGGTGATGCCGTCTCTAGGCTCTAAGACTTTAAATCTTGATGAGTCTTTGTGTTGGTTCATAATTGAAGAATATTATATTATCTAACCTCACAATCAAAGAAATGAAGAACTAGAGAGAGAGAAGGGAGGGATGAACACTTCTAGAGAGAGAAAGGAAAAAAGAAAAATATTAGATTAGTGAAATGAGAAATGAACAACCAACCCTCTCCAAGGCATGGAGAGGGGTATTTATATCCTAGAGTGGTCGTCCATATGGACCCTTAGTGGGTTCATCATGGGCTTTGGGCCTTACTAGACTATTTAGTTTCCAAATATTACTATACGAGCTATCTAATAATATAATGGAAGTGACCGACACTTTTCGTGTTCCTAACAATCTCCACCTAAGGGAGGTCACTCCATTTTACAAAAAACTTAAACCTAGCATACTATGCTTTGTCTTCAGTCTTATGTTCGCAGACTTGTTTTCTTTACTTTATCTTGTGAACATGATGTAGTGATCTATGACTTTAAGCTTGAGCTTGTTCTAATAGTCTTGACTTGAATGTGAACTTGAACTTCTTTGAGATCATCAACCAAGCATAATCTCTTTTCATCATCTTGTGATATTGTGACTTCTGGACCAACATGCTCATGCTGTTCTTGATGTTGAAAGCGTGTGTAACCATCTTTCTTGATATTTTTTAACTTTAACACTTCGTCACTTTATGGAGGACATGCAGTATCAACGTAATACTTCGTCGCTTCAAGAAAGACGTACGGTATCAGAGTAGCGGAAGTTTTGAAACATGTACTTGAGCTTTCATGATGTCTTTACTTTTGTCGATCGAGTATGAGCACGTGGCTATGAATCTTTGAGTCAGCTGGAACCAGGTACCTCCATGACCATCTTTGAGTGAATCTACAATAAAACAGTTAGCAATAAAGTTGAGGGATGAATCTGGCTTTGTCATTCACCTGGGTTTGATTAGAGTAACCTTTGAATCCGTGAGGATCGACCTGTGATCATGTAGATTTAATTTAAGAATAATCTCCTTAATAGGATTTCCAGCTGAAGTATTAAATCTTTCTAACAAATATGTATTAGATTCATCGTACTCAACATGTTCTCATTACCGGAACGTCTCAAAGCAGACAGCACGGTAAGAGTGAACCAACGAGTTACTATCTCACTGATTAAAATAAAAATTGATTTGAAAAAAATTCAATCGACGTGTCACTTGCTAAAGTGTTTTTGTGACACATCGAGAGTTTTTGAGCATTTCAAAATTCATCAAACATCAATTCATATACTAGAATAAGTTTGATTCATGTAGAATCGCACCATCATTTCTTTCTAGTTGTCATAAGCATAATTCATATAGAGTTACACAAGTCACCTACCAAGAGCTTGTTTGATGTTGGCTCTAGCAGGATTTCCATCGTCATTGTGATTACTTTCGTATCACTCTGATGTTCTGGCAAGATCATAAGGATAATGCGTAGGACTCACATTATTACTTGTTTTCACAACGTGTGAGCAACAAATACATTTGGATAGTGTCCTAATGAGATTTATGGATGATCTCTTGGATCTAGACTCAATAGTGCACTTTGGTTTTAGTGATCGAAAGCTGGAGCAGACTACCACCTTTTCAATACCAACTAACTCAGAGTGAGAAAGTTGATAGAAATACATGCAATCTAAAATTAAGTATAAGTCCAGTGGTGAAATTGATAGATATAAGGCCAATGACTTGTACTCAAGTTTTGGCAAAAGAAGGTACAAGAATATGAGATACTTTTTCTCAAGTTGTTAAAATGGTGACTGTTAGATGTTTGTTAAACATTGATGTCTCTAATTCTTGGCATGTATTTTAACTTGATGTGAATAATGCCTTCTATAGAATGATGTTAATTAAACTTGTGGACCATGAAACCACTGACAGGATATTTCCTTCAGGAAACAAAGTATATCAGGCCTTATGAATCCTTAATGATTAAAAACAAGTTCCAAGACATTGGAAGCTAATTGACTATTTTTCCTTGGTTGTAAATGGTTTTAGTCAAGAAGTAAATCAGCCCTATTCTTTATATAACTCAGTCTGATGAAGTGTGTGTTTTGTTTCCCTTGCATTGCTTTTTATGTGATGATAGTAATCATTACTAGTAACAATGTTTCTGAATTTAAAAATTACAGTTACCGTGAAGTCCTAAATTTATGATAAAAGATTAGTAAACTAAGTATTTTCTTGGAAATGAGTATTGATACTGTTAAAGGTACTGCCTTAATCAAAAGAATATGCTGCTTGATTTGTTTATCTTAATATGGTATTGCTTGCTTTAAACCTACTAAAACTCCTTGAGGTCTAATCTTTAGTATTTCAAATGAAGCACTGAAATGAGCCTACTCTTGGATAATATTACTGATTATCAGAAGTTTCCTGGGTAAGATGATTTATTTGACCAATACTAGACCTAATATATCTTATGTTGTGCATTGTTTGAGTCAGTTTATGCATTCTCCATTGAAATCTCATCTTAAGATTGCTTTCAAGATATTGAGATATCTTAAAAGTTGTCCAGGTCTGGGCATTCATGTTATCAAGAATTTGGTATGAATTTAAAAGTTTTTTTATGCAGATTGTTCCTAAAGGTGTTTGTCACAAAACATCAGTACAGGATACGGTGTTTTTCTTGAATTTTTCTCGTTGTTTCTTGAAAAGGCAAGACACAAAATACATCTTTAAATCCTCAACCGTGAAGCAAAGTACAAGCCCTTTCTTCAGTTACCATTGAAATATTTTTGGATTTTAAATTTTTTAAAAGAATTTGAAAATTGGATAATCTTTTCTTGTTTCACGTTACTGGAGTAATAATTTCTTACTATTAAATAGCTTCATTCCCTTTTTTCATGAAAGAACAAACACTTGGAAATTGAGTTAATATTTTTGTGAGAGAAAAGATTTTAAGTGGTGTTATTAAAACTGTTAAAGTTGATTTCGTAAATCAAATTGCAGACATCTTAACCAAGAGGTTGGATACATTTCAACATAAGATTTTAGTTGAAAAACTTGGTATGTTTGACATTTACCAGGTTGAGACTAAGGAGGGATGTTGAAAATATAGTCCTCTGATCCTTAAATAATTTTCATGGACTGAGATTGTTTTTTCTCTATGTTGTGTTTTAGTCTATTTTAGGTTCTGAATTGATTTGTAAGTGATGATAGAATGAGGGTTGCTCTGCATTTGTTTGATTCCTAAAAGGATGTCAACGCCTATATAAGCTGGTCGAAGCACGTTTCTCGTTCATTTTAACCCTAGTTTTGATATCAAGATCTTCTTGATCTTATTTTCGGATTTTGATCATTGTAATAAAACTATTATCATATAGATAATAGATCTACACATGTGTAGCATTGGTGGATTTGATTGTTTGATTTGTTTGATTCTGATGAGATACAAATTCTGTTTTGTTTGATATACAAATTAAATTGAGGTAATAAGTGATCAGGTTATATTTTTCTATAGGTACCCGCTACGTAAATCGATCTTTGAAAATTATGTTGCTTCGTGTAATTGATAAAGCAAGTCATCAAATCGCGGTATTAGGAAACGGTATCTTGATTTGTTAAGCTATTCATGCTCTCTATCAACACACATACGTCAATGATCCGACCTTTCTTATAGGGCCTAATAATATCGCACATAAGCACAAGGGCTCTTACTCTTACTAATGGAAACCTTTTAACATCCTCATGCACTTGCCTCTGTAATTCTTCATGCTCTTTGGGTTCATCCGGTAGGCACTTTTGTAAGTTAATACCAAGGCACGCCAAGTGGGTCAAATTCATGCAATTTTATAGCTTCTTGATCAAACATAAGGCTGGAACTTTAAACAAGGTGGCTGGAGCATAAGTCCAAGGCATATACGATTATCGACGATTGCAAAATTCAAATTTTGTTGGAGTTGACATATTTAAAGAGCTTTATGTTAATGATCCTGATCTTGCGGGCATATGGCACAAGTGTCAAGTTAAATCTTACCCACCATATGGTTTCTTTTTGGGAAAGCGTGAGGCATATCCCGTTGTCACTAACTATGTTAGGAACACTTAGGGTAAATATGGTCTGGTTTAATCTATGCTTAACTTATTTAACAAGGATTACTCTTCCAGTTTAGCTCGCATGGAGGGGTTGGATGTGATGCTTAAAAGTCATTTTTATTCGTAGAATTCCACTTAGGCTAAAAAAGTGGAATCCAGATGTGAACTATTGAAAGGAGAAGTATGGTAATATTCATTTGGGTTAAAACTCCATGTGTCTCCCTGTGACTACATTTAATGAGGATGGTTTGAGTGCCATTGCTACTAAGATTGGTACTCCTTTGATGTTAGACTCTTATACATCTGACAAGTGCATTCAATCATGGGGTAGATCAAGCTATGCTAGAGCTTTGATTGAGGTTCGGGCTGATGTGGAGCTGAAAGATAATATTGCGGTGGCTATGCCTAAACTTGTTGGGGAAGGGTTCTATACGTGTAATGTTCGTGTTGAGTATGAATGGAAAACTCCCAGATGTACGTGTTGTAAGGTTTTTGGACAGTTCAGGATAAGTGTCCTAAGAATAGAAGTCCCTCAATGTGGTGAAGAAACATGAAAAGCTACCAGAGCTCATAGAGGTGTTCCGTTGTCCCCTTAGTGGGAAGTCCAACCAACTAAGCAAGTGTATAGACAGGTTTCTAAAAAGAAAAACGTTAGCACTAATGGTAATAAGAAGAAAGATGTTGGGCCTACTAATGAGGTTAGTAAGACAAACTCATTTGATGTGCTTAATTCAGTTGAAAATGATGTTGATCTGGGTACAAATGGTGGGACTTCAAATCTGACCAATAAAAAGGCTAATTCTAGTGGATCCTCATTATGGAATGCGGAGTCTAGTAGTACTAGTACTACCCCTATAGTTGAAAAAATTGATAAAATGAAAAGACTTATTATTGATGGGACGGCTACCCTTGTGGATGATGAGGGTATTCCGTTGACAAAGGTTGATTCTTCGGGTGATCATGATAATGATGATGAAGTTGCATCGGTTGATAATGATATGGCTAATTTTTTTGTTTCAAAGGATGTTAGCTATGGTACTAATAGTCTATTTGAACAATGGAAGGGATCTTACGGGAATGGGGAATACGATTATGACCCATACGACGATGATATGTATGAAGGCCATGATATCCCTGACAAGATTCAAGATATATGCGATAATTTGAATATCAAAGTTTGAGGTCGTAAGAAGAAATAGTTTTCTGTTTCTTTTGTAGTCTAGTCTCTTTGTGTTCATTCTTTAAGGAAGTGGTTTTGCCTATGTAACGGGCAGACATGTGAGACTCACCTTCATCCTTTGTACTTAACTGTTTTTTTTTGTGTAATAAAATTTACCGGGAAAACCCTTTACCCAAAAAAAAATTCTTATCCACCATTTATCATCCAAGATGGCTTTCTTTTCAAAGGTAATCGACTTTGTATACCTATTTGTTCTTTACGGGAATCAATAATAAAAGAGGGGCATGCCGGGGGTTTAGCGGGTCACTTTGGCGTATCCAAGACAGTTGCTTGGTTAAATGAGCATTTTTATTGGCCATGAATCGAAGGTGATGTTGCTCGATTTATTGAGAAGTTTGATTATGTAAGGTGGCTTAGACTCGAAGCATAAATGTGGTTTATAGCAACCGTTACTTGACGCAGTAAGCTCATGGGTGATGTAAGTCTCATTTTGTTATGGGTTGTCTCATACTCATAAGGATTAAATGATTTAGTTCTGGTTGGTGAATGGATTTTCCAATATGTCACACAGTATTCCTTGCAATAAGACATTTGATGCATCGAAAGTCGCATGTTTCTTCTTACAAGAAATTGTCGAATTGCACGGTGTACCTAAGACAATTACATCAGACCGTGATGTCAAGTTTGTTGGACATTTCTGGCGTACTTTATGACGCAAGATAGGGACACAACTCCAATTTAGTTCCTCCCACCATCCACAAACCAATGGACAAACTGAGGCCGTCAACCGAAGTTTAGGAAACTTGTTGCGAGATCTAATTGGTGAGAACCCGCGACAATGGGATTTGGTGCTACCATAAGCTGAATTTGCGTACAACATTTCGCAAAGTCGCACCACAGTATAGCTCCCTTTGGAATAGTAAACGTGTCAAACCGATCAACTCCATTGGACCTTACATCAGTTCCACCTGTGAAGAGCATGCTCAACTATAAACAACAGTTTACACACACAAGTTCACGCTCTGCATTGAAAAACAGACCCAAAAAGTATAAAACCAGGCTGATACTCTTCGCAAGAGAGCCGTGTTTTTAAAGAGTCCTTGGTGTGGGATCGACTTGGAAGTGCTTTTTCCTGTTGGCAGTTTACAACGACCCACTGAGGGTCTTTTCGAGTGATCAAAAGAATCACGATAATGCCTATAAGATTGACTTACTGTACGTAAAAAGTAGCAAACACATTCAACGTAGCAGTTTGTCCCCTTACACACACGATATAGCATTGGCTAGAAGAAGAATTGAGGATGTCAAGCGAAGCGAATCTTCCTATGCAAGGGGTAGGTGCACTGGACTAAAAGCAAGCTGTTAATCATGATTTTAAAAAGTTCTTATGGGGTTTTATTTGTTAGTTTTTTTCTATTATGTTTTAAATTTGTTTATTTTTTTTTCATATTTATTTGGCTAAGTATATAAAGCAAGTATTGAATGGGAAGCGGTTTTTTTATTTGATAAAAAAAGATAGAGAAACACTTTTCTCATTTAAAATTCTCTCTGATAATGCTTTTGTACACCCAGAAGTTTGTTGTTACATAGTTTATAACATTCTCTTTTAGCATGATGCTTGTGCAGGAATTCAATGCGATTTGACCCTACCCCGCGCTCTAGTGATAATACATCCAAAACCTTCATCCCCAAACAAGCATGAACCCATGGATAGTCATATATAAGAGGACAACATTGATATCACATAGAAAGAAACAGCTTGTGAACTCGGAACAAACGGACCAGCCCGTGAACTTGGAGTAAAGGAACCAACCCGTGAACTTAGATCAAACGGACCAGCCCATGGACTCAGACCAAACGAATCGTCAGGATCACGTGCAAAAATGACAAAAGTATTTATAGATTTGTCGGATGAAAGCAGGGGCGGAGCTACTACAAGAGTAATTGGGGGACTTGCCCCCAACAAAGCTTTGGCAGACACACAAAACATGCAGAAAAATAGTGAAATTGTTAGAGAAAAAGTTGAGTGCCCTCACCATCATAAACCAAGTTCCCTCAACTTTCATTGAGTACAAACAATAAAGGTCCCCTCTTGTTGCTGAAAATGGAACTCTGGTTTGTTGGTCAGAAAACATGGGGATAATGTGTACGGAGTAATGTGCATAATGTGGACCTATAAATTTTCTGTGTCTAAAATTACATACCATTACTATGTACTTATTATTAGTTTAATATCTCAATGCATGATGTAAGTTTAATTGACATATAGTTTTAAAACTATTATTGATTTGGAGCTAAAATCTGTGGACTATGAGAGCACTATAACTTCTAATTGTAGATGCTCATTGTTCAACATTTTTAATTAAAGTCTACGAATGTTATCTCATTTGCATTTATTTCGTTTTTATATTCGAAACCCTATTCACTTAGACATTTGCAAGCCTGAAACTCTAATCGTCTTAAATCTTAATTGCATCAAAGTAAATTTTTAATTGCCTTTAACCAAACCCGACCCGACTTCTTTTCTGTCGTACTAAATACGAAGTTTATGACATGTTAGTGTAACTTGTACTGTTTGATGCCCCATTATGACATTTTCTGGCTCCGCCACCGGATGAAAGGCACAATTAGTATGACTATTGTCGCTGTTCCGTGGGAAATATTTGACCGATTTTCCACAAAGAATTGGGTCTACAAATTGGTGTGTAAATTTTTGGTAAGTCCGTGGAAATCTACACTAATTTCCGAAATTTGGTCCTACAATTTGTGTGTAAATTGTCGTGATCCTGTGGGTAATTTTCAAAGATTATTTTATGTGGTAAAGTGTTGTCAATAAACTAGTTTGTGTAATAGTGTTGCAAGTTTTCGTACACAGTTGGACTTGGCATGTTAACCTGTGTTAATTTCCACCTTTCTAACTAAGATTTTTGCCGTGAAACTGGGACTGATTCTGCTACTTTTTGCTTGCATCCATTTTTGTTTCCATTTCTTAACCTTGATGATGTGTGCATTTCCGTCTGTAAAGTACTCTGTTCTAATGCTGCTAATCTTTTGAATTTATCTTTGTGTTTTGGGTAAAAGTTGGGTTCTATACATTTGTTTATTTGCCTGCCAACTCCGTTATTCTGTTGTGGCATACTCATCTTGGAATACTGGGTCACTTTAAAACCGTTGATGAGATCAATATTAGTATCCTCATTTATTCAAATGTTTATCCCTTGAATCCCTTAATGATGTTGGGGCTTAATTGCCACTTTTTCTCATCTAGTCAAAAGTCCGCTTAAACCATTTTTCGATGGTGGTGTAACTTCTAAAAGCGATCACGGAATTCAACACATGACATAGAGAACATGGACTAAAATGAACCAAAACATAAAGTACATAGAACCCAAAAAAGTACATTGGCTCGTAGTTCTAGTGAGGGTGACTTACCGTTTAAAAGTACACATACTAAAAGGTAACCCCTATTGGTACCGCCGCCGCATGAATATGCCAATAAAATACAAAAGATTCTTTTGTATCCCCACTTTTTACATGCAACGCAGTTTGTATCAAAGATGACCTAAGACGGCATTTCGAACACGATACGGACATTTTGAGTTTATGGTTATGCCTTTTGGGCTAACCAATGCACCTGCAGTTTTTATGGATCTGATGAACAGGGTTTGTAAACCGTACTTAGATAAGTTCGTTATTGTATTCATCGATGACATCTTAATCTACTCAAAGACGAAGGAAGACCATGAAGTTCATTTGGGTTTGGTGTTGGAATTGTTAAGGAAGGAGAAGTTGTATGCCAAGTTCTCCAAGTGTGAATTTTGGTTGCAAGAGGTGCACTTTCTTGGTCATGTTGTTAACCAGAATGGTATACATGTAGACCCAAGCAAAATAGAAGCAGTAAAGAATTGGAAGACCCCTACGACGCCTTCTGAGATTCGATCATTTTTGGGATTAGCCAGTTATTATCGATGGTTTATTGCAAATTTTTCCAAAATTGCTAAACCTCTTACCTCGTTAACTCAGAAGAATCAGAAGTATGCGTGGGATGTAGAGCAAGAAGAAGCTTTCCAAACTTTAAAGAATAACTTGTATGATACATCAATATTGACTCTACATGATGGAGTGGAAGATTTCATGGTTTATTGTGATGCATCAAACCAAGGATTAGGCTGTGTACTTATGCAATGAGGCAAAGTGATTGCTTATGCGTCAAGGCAACTAAAAACCCATGAGAAGAATTATACGACGCATGATTTGGAATTAGGAGCTGTTGTGTTTGCTCTTAAGACTTGGAGGCATTATCTGTATGGTACTAAGAGTGTTATCTATATGGATCACAAAAGCCTTCAACATATTTTTGATCAGAAATAGCTGAATATGCGATAGAGGAGATGGATTAAGTTGTTTAGTGATTATGAGTGCGAGATTCGTTATCATCCTGGTAAGGCGAACGTTGTGGCTGATGCATTAAGTAGGAAGGAGGGGCTGAAACCTAGACGTGTAAGGGCTATGGCAGTGACTATCCAGATTGGAATGAGAGAAAAGATACAAGCAGCCTAGAGTGAGGCGCTTAAGCAAGAGAATGTACTTATGGAAAATCTGCATGGGTTAGAACAACAGATGGAAAAGAAAAAAGGTGAGAGTTTGTATTTTATGGACCGTATATGGGTTTCATTAGTAGGAGGTATGAGAACAGTAGTTATAGACGAAGCTCATAAGTCTAAGTACTTTGTGCATCCAGGAGCTGATAAGATGTACTATGATCTTCGAGACATGTATTGGTAGCCAGGAATGAAGAGAGATATTACTACTTATGTTAGTAAGTGTTTGACATGTTCAAAGGTAAAGGCTGAGCACCAAAGGCCTTCGGGCTTACTGCAACAACCTGAGATACCTGAATGGAAGTGGGATAAGATCACTATGGATTTTATCACTAAGTTACCTAGGTTAAAAAGTGGGCATGACACGATTTGGGTTATAGTCGATAGACTGACTATGTCAGCTCATTTCCTAGCTATAAGAGAAGACTATTGATCCGTCCAAACTACACCTTAAAATATATATAATATATAATAAAATATAGAATATATGTAGTAAGAATAGTCTAGAAACAAAGTCAATAAAACCGAGAAGTAGTATAGAATGTTCCCGGGTCGTTTATCCCCAACGAGGCTGTACTGGAAAATCGATACAGTCGGAAGATTTGAGTTGGAAGGAGAGAAATGATTTGAGAGTGCAGGAAGTTAAATTAAGCAATAATAAACCAAAACGTTTAAGAAAAACCTAAAAATTACGAAATTAAGCTAGAAAACGAGAGCCCGAATCCCGAACAAAGGGGGAAAAACCTAAAATCTTTAAAATTAACCCTATGAAGAAATTTTCACTTCTAAACTACTCTAGGAGTCAAATAACGAAGAATGAAAAAGACTAGACTGAAAACGGAGTTCGTTTGACCCAAAAACGAGTCAAGACAAAAAACCGCACCCGGACCGCTCTTTAAAAAATGAAAAGTTGTAAAAATAACCCTACGAAAATTTTTATATTTTTCCTACAAACTATATGACAAAAGAAAATTTTCTAAAAAAGAAAAATATTTTTTTGATAATTTTTGTATTTTTTATGAATTTTTAAAACTTTTAACTAAATTAAATTGTAAAAAATACTAAACTATTTCGAAAAATTCTGAAATTTTTACAAAAAATACTAGACACTATAACAATCCTATGAAAAATAAGAACAAAAAGTTTGCTTAATAAATAAGCCCGGAATAAGCTGTTTACAGCTTATAAGCTTAACAAGCCAAAATGTCTATAAATACTAATGCCCTTGGGACTATAACGAAAAAGTCCCAAGGGCGCAGCGGTATGTGTGTTGTAAAAGGGGGAATGTATCGAGGGGTACCGGGTTCGAGTCTTGCTCACCCGGGCCCCTTGTCTTTCCCTCTTTTTTTTTCGAAAACTTTGTAAAGCAAAGTTGTTAAGCTCGTGGGGCTTAACAACTTTGTCAACTACAACTTTTTGTGATAAGCTCTAAATAAGCTGAAAAATCAGCTTAAAAATGACAGTTTTGCTTAAAGAGGACTTAAAGCTAAATTTGGCTAAGTCATTTTGGACTTGTGGTCGAATAAGCTAAGATTGGACTAAAATAAGCTAAAGAGGGCTCCTAAACTATCCTAAATAAGCTATAAAAAGTTAAAAGCTTAAAGCTAGATAAGCTAGAAAACAGCTTAAGTTGACAGAAAACTAAAACAAAGCTTAATGGCTAAAAACTTAACTTGTTGGACAAATAAGCTAGGAAAGAGGCTAAATAAGCTCACAAACTAACTAGACTAACCTAAAAAGCAACTAGGAGTCAAATAAGCTTATTAAAATAAGCTGAATAAGCAAGAGTGAAAAATAAGCAATCCTACACTAAACTAAGCTAAAAACAGTGAAAGGGCAAGTTTGAGCTTAAAATTAAGCCATCAAATAAGCTTACTAAGAGCTGAAACTAAAGGGGCTTATCTAAGGGTTTATAGACTCTTAAAATAAGCAAAAAAAATTGGGCTTAAGTACACTACAAGCTTAGGAAAAGGAAGCGTAAGTCTCCCTTTGTACCAGGGGAGATTAAAGCTAAAATCAAGGGGCTTATTTGACAGCTTTTTAAAAGCTGTCAAATAAGCTCAAAATTGAAAAATAAGCTCAAACAGCTTAAGTATACTATGAAGTAGACTTGTGCACCAATTTTAAGCTTCCAAAAATCATTTTAACTTGCTGAATTTGTAAGGTAAAAAAGGGCTTTTGGATTTTTTAAAACTGCTACTAAAAACACTTGGTGATTTTTGACTCAAAACTCAAAAGACCAAGGGGCTTGGTCAGCTTGTTTAAGATACACAAACACAAACTTTTTTGACACTTCAACTCAAACATACAATGACTTATTCAAATAAGCCATTGTATACCTTTTTAGAAACCACAGCTTGAAAAATGATTTAATAAACCTTTGAAAAACAATTTTAAAACTTAAATACTTTTAACAACAGCTTAAATGAGCTTAAGAACTTAAGCTAAAACTACTTGAGTGACCATAACCCATACCAAAGACCCTTTTGACCCGTTTTTATAGTTAACACCACACCTACCCCTTAAGTCTAATGTCCCAACCCCTATTTGTACTTAAAAAACTATTTTAAAACTAAAATAGCTTAAGACCTTTTATCTACTCACCTAGAAATACCTAATTAAGCTATTTTAAGACTAAAATCTACAACTTATTTCTAGAAATAAGCTAGTTACTCTCCTAGCCTTTTATACTAACAATGACAGAATTAAGAAATTTAGACTAAATTGATTCTAGTTAAAATTACTTAAAGACATTTAAAATTCTAAACTAACTAAGTAATTCTAAGCATGATTAAGCATACACAAAGATAATTCAATAAGCTGAATGAAAAAGCTAAATGCTACAGTAAAATTTAGAAAATGAACCTTAAATTTGCAGTCTCAGAAACTAGCCACTCTTGTTGAGTGAGTGGCTTAAAAACATGAACCTAATGGCTACCTTAGCCTCTAAAGCTTTAAGCTTTTAAGCTCAATAAGCTTCTAAGAGCTTATTACTCCTTGTAGCTTCCAAATTGAATGAAAACTGAATTCAAATGAAAGATATTGAGCACTCTGAACAAAGGTACAGTTATAATAAAAAGCTTTTAACAAGAGTTGACAACTTTTGAATTAAGAAAATGTATTAAGTCCAATGAAGCTTATTCACCAGTTATTGTTAAATTACAGTTAAAAACCATTAGAATTTGGAACAAAACACATACTTAATGGTTCGATTTGCTTTTAAAAAACAAAGGTACAAGTGAAGAAACAGAGATTACAATAATTTGAAGAATCTAAAAAAGTTAATTCGATGAACAATACAAAATAGAAAAATTACAAATGAAACTGAAATTAAAAACACACTAACTACTTAAAAACCACTTAAAAACTATATCCAGCCACAATGGCTTTACATTGTTTAAATAGTAAAAACGACTAGGGCTTATGTGTCTTCTCTTTGTCTTCTAGCCTTTGTGCTTTCTTGTAGACACAACAAGAGGGTTGTGTTTGTTGTGAGAGTGCAAACAGAAATGAATGGCCCTCCATTCACCTTTGTGCCCGAGAAAACTTATATCGACCTTTAATGAAAATTGGTGGGAGTTTGGGGATTGCCAACGTGGCAATGCTACAGCTGGGGTGAGTATAGTGGAGGGGGAGGAGAGGGTTTGTCCAATGGATTTTTAGAGGTGCGGGTAAAGGGGGAGTGGGGCTAAGATTTCTTACAATAATGCTATCATTCGAGTATAAGATGTGCTACGTTTAAAGCCTTGTACGGAATGAAGTGTAGGTCGCCTATTTTATGGGTTGAGATTGGAGAAAGTAGTTTGATTGGACCTGAATTAATTCAAGAAACGACTGATAAAGTTGTGTTGATAAGGAGAAGCCAAGGTAATAAGTCACAGCGTCCTAGTAGTGTCCCCTCGACCCGCACTAGTAGCATTCCTCCTGAGCACGATAAACTCCAACATAGGAATAGAAGCCCTAGGCAGTTCCCAAAGTCAGCTAGAGGTTACTATGTTGTAGAGAACATGTGGATACTGTTCAATCCACATCTAGCTCTAAGGTGCTCCTACTTGTACAATTCCGCTAGTTCAATTTTATGGAGAAAAGTGATCGCACGTTAGTACCTATAATGACTTGAAGAATATAACTACCAGACGATACTTACTGCGAAATAGTGCTCTTTGAAGACTTCCGCTTGGCAATAGGCAAAAGATGGGACATAATAGAGACAAGGGAAGAAACTGAATTTAACAGCCCCGCAAACCTCTTCATGTGCATCCAAATCTGAGAAAAATCATTAGGGTTGTAGGACTTCACCTATACCTTTTGTACTTAAACGTTTTTTTGGTGTAATATATTTTACCGGGGAAACCCTTTACCAAAAAAAAATCACGATTGTGATAATCATTTATCTTGTATATCTTGTGTTGTGTGTTGTGTTTATCATGTGTGTATGATAGGTTAGTATTTAGGCCATAAAATACATAGTGTGTTAGATTGGTTCTATCTCGAAGTAAAACTCGATATTTATCTTAGTACCAAAAAAAGTGTAAGCAACTTGTACGGTTTTTTTCGCCTAAAGGTGTGACAACCATGGCTTGAGCAGGTTAGTCAAACCGTTAGTGTTGACTTAAATGCCTGTTGCAATGTTCGGTTTATGTGATTTTATGAGATTTTATGTGGTTTTGTGCGTTTATGTGGGTTATTGGAAACCAATCTATTGAGTGTGATCATCTCAATGAGATTAGAATGATGGGGAAATTTGTTGAGTTCATTTCGTTCATTCTTAATGACAAGGAAATGATTATTGAAAATTGAGCGTTTGCGTGTTAATTGTGTAAGTATAAATACGTATATGTATTTTGTTAGTAATTTAAGATAAGTTTTGACCCTAGAAGTGTAGTTGAGAAAATGTAAAATTTCTATTTTTGGAAAGTTAGGTTGGAAATGAAAAGTTATTTTTAGAAAGGTAGTAAACTGCGTTTATGCAAAAAAAGATTTAGTCAAATAAGTAAATATTTTTACAAAAACTTAAGGTTTTAATTGTAAATATATAATTAATATGATATATATATTTATATATTTATTTATATATATTCGGCCGATTTAAGGGTTAAAAAGAAAAAAAATAAAATAATTAAAGTCCTAATCCTAATCTAAACCTAATTAGACTTAACCTACAACTCTACTAGGAGGCCTATAAATATAAATCATAAATCCCTAACCCCTATTACCCTATAGTTCGACCGGTTTTCAAGAGAAGAGAAGGAGAGAAAAATTTTAGGGTTCTTTGCTAAGGTAAATTTTCTAATCTTGTTCAATTCTAGTTTTAATTTTTCAATTCTAGTAATCCAACATGATGGATTAGGGTTTTAAATTAAGGTTCTTAGGTTTCTGGAAGTTTATGATGTATAGGTCATGTTTGATCATTAGTTTAATTGTTTACATGATTGGGATCGTCGGTTAGGGTTTAATCTTTGAGGATAGTCGTTTTAATTCACTGCAGAAATTTAGTCAGACTTGTAGAGGTCATAACTCGGTCATAAAAGATCAAATAAATAATTTACAATATACTGGAGATAACCTCAGAGAGTCTACTTTCCAGAAAAGTCAGCCTCATGAGTTTTTATGGTCGGGAAGTGGGTCAAATGGTCATTACAAAATCAGTGTGTAAAACAGTGATGAATTTCAGTTTTGGTTTTTATTTTTCTAAAAATACTTATACATTGATTTAGAGGCTATAAGTCACGTGGAAGTTAGTTCATATATTTTGTGTGTTTCCTGATTTTTTTCTAAAGCTATAATGAGGTCTAAATTGGTTATTTAACGTCATACTTTTGGAATGTCAGATTCTGGACGAATTTTAGAAACTTTGGATTAATGAATTTCTAAGGGGTATTTGTAAAAGGGTAATGGTTTTGGGAGAGCTATGAGAGGTTCATAGGACATATATGTAGCATGATGAATTTTGGTTTGAATTATGAGAGTGTTTAACTAGTGCGTTTAGGGCGTGCAAGTGAGAGTAAAATTCTGCTTAAAACCAGAAAGTTTAAAACGTAACATTGAAGGGTAAAGGGTATGTGTAGGAGTTGGAAAAGGATTAAAACAAGTAGAGAACAATGTTAGGTAGCTTAGGTATCCATCATTGTTGAGGTTACATCATATTGGGTTGAATGCCTAATTGATGGTAGCTTATAATGTGTTTAATTGTTTAGATTGTTCGTGAAGTTTTGTTGAATCCTTTTGGAAGCTAAGCATCAGGTGAGTTTTATAGTCCCTATTTTTAATGTTTTTAAATTGGGATGGAAATGATGCTAAGTGTTTTGAAAATGTTTTGAATTGCTGTGATTATGTGTTTTGATTTCGTGTGGACATTATGTGATTGCATATGGCTTGTTGTTGCATGATATTGTGTTGTGTTGAGGATCATTAATAGTGGGGTTGATCATCTCACAGATCGTTAATTTGAGATTGATCAACTCAGTGAATTGGTATGGGTCCAGGCCTAATTATAAGCTTCAGCTGGTAGACTTTTAGGTGTGTAAGTGAAATATTAGATCGGGGGTAACGTTCCTACCCAATGGTTGATATTTGTTGGATCGGGGGACACGTTCCGTTCCCATGTTTGTGATTGGTTGCATAATTGTCCTATAATGTTTTGTTAATCATAGTAATTGGTTTGAAAGGTTTATAATGTGTGTCTTAAACCTATGACTCTCACCAACCGTTGTGTTGACGTTTTAAGCATCATTTTCAGGTGAGCATCCGGGGGATAAGATAAAGAGAAATGGCTAGAAAGGGACCATAGGATGTCTTTGAGTTTATGGCTTTATTGTCTTGAATTTTTGCATTGTTTGAATTTGGATAATTGTTGGATGTCTTTCTATTGGCAAGAACTTTCATTTCATCAATAAAGACGCCTTTTGGATTTTGGTTAGGTTTTGGGTATTGTTATGACACTTTGTGTCTTTGCTTTACTTTAGCTTTCATTTTAGTATTCTCTATATAGACACCGTGTGTTGTGATGATATCCATTCTTGTTTACGCTTTGCGTTTCCGCCTTGGCGGGGTGTGACAAAACAGACAAACAAGTGATGTGTAACATTTTGGCATTCCACTAAGTTATAATGTTGAATATCTTGAACTAATGTTATGCCCCAATAAATATGAAACAAAAAAAAATTAATTAATGACTTTTTTTAAATAGAAAAAAAAGCCCTTAGCACAAATTAACATCAATTAACTAGGAAAACACACACACACACACACATATTACATATGAATATTTATTAAATATTCAACATAATAAAAAACTAAACTTGAAACATTGTTTATTGTTTAGTTTTTTTATATAAAAGTAAAGATAATAAACTAGTTTTTTATATTAAACATTTTGTGGGCCTTGTGATTCTCTTGTTTTTGACAGATTTATCTTTTTGCACTTGACCATCTGTAGACTTTCTTTGATCACCGTCTTCATTCCTTGCCACTCTTGTTATTTTTGTTTGTATTGGCTGATCAAATGGATGAGTTAACACTTACGCCAGATCGCTCATCAGATCACTTTGAGATAACGGGTTGAAATCCGGTGGTGTGAAATCACGTTTATAATTTTTTCTACCACTGTTTTGTGAACTGTCTATGATTTGTTCAATCTCGACTGTCTTTATGGTTTCTGAAGCTTTTTCTTTGCCACCTACATCCCTATTTATCGATTATGTGTTTCCCAACATCAGGGTATGTAATTTGTTAAGTTCATGTTCAGAACCACCCACCATTGTTTCTTTATCTCTCGTTTGTCTTTGCAGATTAACTAATATCTGGCTTATGGTTCTTTTGGCATCATCATTCAGACTCCTGCTATTATCTTTCTCTATTTCTTTCACTCCTTCATCTAGATTTGTATTTGTCCCTTTATTCACAATCATACCCATATTGAACTTACTATTATCACCATCTTTGTTATTTTTGGAATTCAATCCCAGATTTTCTTTGGGTGTACCATTTATTGTATCTAAAGATAACATGTTTTGGTTTTTGATTTTGGCTTCCATTTCTTGTGCATTTCCACTACGACCTACGTTTGCTACCAAGTCATCCTCTGGTGTTTCCATGATGGTGCTCAATACTGATTGTGAGTTTAGGTATGGTTGTGATCTGGAGAATTCGTTTGTTATTTGAAGGTTGTTTTCATTCGGTTCTTATTCATTGTTGAGATGTTCGTCGGATTGAACCTCATTCTCTAATTCAAGCACAACACATATCTTCCCAGATTTGAACGCTTTTAGTAGCCTTTCATTCATGATCTCTACCAGTTTCTTGAATGCTTCATTTTTAGGATATGAAATCGAAGCCATTTCAATCATCTCATAAACATTTGTTTGTACGCATCCTGTAAATTTCAATGTTTTTTATGTCAATCTCCATATCCTAGTAAACATGCAATTTTTTAGTTTTATTCAACAATATGAATATAATACTCATATTGTCTGATAACAAACAGATGCCCTAACAATAGCAAACATATGCCCTTTTCATTAATCATATGCCATTTCATTAATCAAACATATGCCCTTTTATTAATCAAACAGATGCCCTAACTAATCACACATATGCCCTAACTATGACAAACAGATGCCATTACAATAATCAAACATATGTCATAACTATACCAAACATATGCCCTAACTATACCATTAATCAAACAGATGCCCTAACTATAACAAGCATATGCCATTACACCTATCAAACAGATTCCCTATCTATACCAAACAGATGCCCTAACTATATTCATTATGTCCTTTTTACTTTGAATTCAAAGATAATACTTAACAATATGAATATCATACCCATATTGTCGGATAACAAACAGATGCCCTAAGTGTATCAAATAGATGCCCTTTTCATTAATCAGATGACCTTTCATTAATCAAACACATGCCATTTCATTAACCAAACAAATGCTCCAACTAATCACACATATGCCCTAACTATGACAAACATATGCCATTACAATAATCAAACATATGTCATAACTATACCAAACATATGCCCTAACTATACCATTAATCAAACAGATGCCCTAACTATAACAAACATATGCCATTACACTACTTAAACAGATGCCCTATCTATAACAAACAGATGCCCTATCTATAACAAACAGATGCCCTAACTATATTCATTATGTATTTTTTTACTTTGAATTCATATTATTACTTTAATACTATATGAATACATCAAGTTACCTCAGCTTTCCTTTTTTTAGAATTGCTTGATTGCTTCAATCATGTCTGATCCTTCAACAACTCCAAATACAATATCTTCAAGATTAACTTTTAGGGTATACACGTGACGTAGTATGTCACCTTGAACTTTTGCTGAAACATAATTATTGAATTTTATATAAATGTATATAAAATATCACACCATACAATTAATCATTATCGTAAATATTTACCTAGTGAATTCTTCATCATTCTTATTGCCCCTTTGGTAAGTCTTTGTTTTCTTGGTTTTTCGACATATTGATAAGCTTCTTTAACACGCAACCTGCCAAATCCCCCCATATTCAGTTCTTCCTTTTCTCTACGTTTCAACATCATAATATCCCAGGACTTCATCAGTGGGGTTTGTTCTTCAACAGTGACTTGTTTAGATATTGTGGCATTGACGTACAAAAGCTACATAAACATAAAGATGCCTTATCATTTTAATAAAGATGCACTAGTATGTTAAACTTTTAGATATAAACCATAAAGAAAAAAATGTTAGTTTTTTAATTTTCTACTTACCACCATGAGGACTTGTGGTCCTCCAAATCCTTATGATTCTTTGTACTCTCTTCTCGATTTCTTCATGGTTCCTAACAGATACACACACCAATCCATGTTTTATATATCTTACTCATTCTCTATGCATTGTAGAAACCATTGGTTCACCGTTCCTATTTTTAGACAATCCTCAATTATTGAAAAAAACATTACCAAAAAGTTTAGTTTGAATTCCCGCCCCAACTGATGTTTAAATAACAGTCTTTCAACCACGTACTTTATTGTGAACCTGTCATCCGTGTAGTTTTTGTACGTTGCCCTTAATTATACTATAAGTGGGAATTTGGTTGTTGTTGTTGGCACCTCCGTAACAGCTATTGATCCCATTGGAATTCCAAGCATCTCGTTTATCATCTTTGGGGTAATCAATATGCATGTCCCGCCAGTTATCCTGATTATACACTTATCAGGATCAAATTTATCAATGACCCAACGTCCTGGTTTTGTTGACGTCGTATTGATTCAAAAGTTTTCGTTGAGAAAAGATCTAAACCTCATTTCGGTGACATGTTTTTGCTGTAAAGGAGTAAGCCCGTTGATAATCTTCACTAGAACTCTTGGTGGCGATCTAGCTTTGATTGCTCTTACAACATTCTTTGGTTATTGTCCTTTATCTTCAGTAACTTTTTCTTGTCCTTTGTAGTTTTCTTTCCTCCAACATTTTGTATTTTTCGTTTTGTTAAAACCGTTTCCTTTTTTCCTTTTTGTTTTTTCTTCGATTCAATGCTCCTAATTTCATTGTCTTCTTGTTCTTTTTCTTTGTCATTGGATAAGGTTTCATGCTTTTCAGCTTCATTATCATTGACATCGGGTTCCGGTTCTGATATTAGTTGGTCGTGTTCGTTGTCTATGTGTTCTGCTTCAGTAGCTGCAATACAATTTAAAAATTAATTATAAAGTTTTAAACAAATAGATGCCTTATACTAAACAAACATATGCATTAAACTTAACAAGTAGATGCCTTAAAATTTTCAAATAGATGCCTAAAATTTAACAAACAAATGCTTTTTAATTTATCACATCTGTCTTATGATATTCACACAGATGGATTAAAACAAACAAACAAATGCCTTAATGTATTCCCACAAATGCCTTAAACTAAACAAACACATGACTTATACTAAACAAACATATGCATTATAATGAACAAAAAGATGCCTTACATTTAACAAACAGATGTCTTAAATTTAACAAACAGATGCCTTAAATTTAACAAACATATGGCTTTATATATTCCCACATAGTACTTAAACTAAACAAGCACATACCTTGTACTAAACAAACATATTCATTAATCTTAACAACATTTGGTTCATACACATTTGGTGTACAACATACGCGTACAATCACGTTTTGACATATTTAGAGCGCTTTGCGCGTTATCTATCATACAATTAAATGCCAAATACTTCTACCAAATAAAGTAAACGAAAACATAACATCAACAAGCAGATGCCTTCAAATAAACGAACATATTCCGTTAACAAAACACACAGATTCCTTAAATTTAACAAACAAATTATATTTTCGTTTAACAATCAAATATTAAGACCAGATAACAGTAAGTACAACATACGCATACAATCATGTTTAGACTCTTAAAACAAATAAACAGATGCTAATTTCATTTAACAAATCAAATATTATGACCATATAAAAGTCTGTTCATACGCATCAAACGTACAACCTACATATACGTTTCGACACTTAGACGCCTTGTGTTAAACAAAAACACAAAGGTGTACAAACACACACAACAGACGTATAAACACACACACATAAGCATATTTTGTCACCAAAAGCGCTATGCGTATTACATATCATATACTTGATCGCCAAATACAAACACCAATATATTATAGTCATAAACATTTAAAGATAAACACTAACTATACGGACGCCTGAAATTAATCAAATAGATGCCTTAAAACATTTCAAACATGTGTATATAACCCATAAAACATTGATTTAGCAAAACTTTTAAACATAAACAATACACATAAATCAATGAGTTCTGATGCAAACATATGCCTTAAACACTAGCCAAACAGATGCCTTAAATCAAACTATGAATATTTTGTAATAGTAATAGTACTTTACCACTAGATTCTAATTTAAAAGGGTCCCAACACTTTAACAAACTTGTTTGGTGAAAAAATAATGTTCTATGTTTGCTTCGAGATGTATCAAAAAAATTAACTTAATAACTATATAAACCTTTTTGACTGCTCTGAACTCGTTTAACCGTCTTATTAAATTTGGTCCCAAACTTAACCATTAAACTAGTACATATTTGGTTCTTTGGAATTTAAAATTGTAAATATAAAGGCGACTTAACATGTTTAAAAACAAAATATTTATTCATAAACATTTTCCATACATACGCTTAAAATTAACTATATAGATGCCTCAAATCATTTCAAACAGATGCCTTAATTTTAACAAACTTATGCCTTAATATTAACAAACTTATGCCTTAATATAATATGTTTATTCTAACAAACATATGCCTTAATTTTTCCAAACATATGCCTTAATTTTGCCAAACAAATGCCCTAATATTTTAATTATACACTGATGATCTAATAAATTCTTAAAACATATGTCCCTTTCCATTAAAAACACATATGCCCTATCAAATATGCTATAATATATAACAAATATATGCCTTAACATGTATGTCTTAATTTTAATAACCTATGCGATGGTATCAAAACACTAACAATAAAACCTCAAATATAACAAATATCTAATATAAGAGAGAATTAGTTGGCACAGATTGCCAACTTTTTTAAAAACCAAACTAATACAAGATCATGTTATTATCAATGAGATAATAATCAAACGATTACAGAGAGAGAGAGAGACAGAGAGTGAATCAATGAAGATCAAGATGATCTTAACTAAATGATTACAAAATAATATATCATGGTTTTTAGGGAGAGACGATTTTAGAGAGAGAGATGGTAGCGTAAAGTGTCAAACCCTAGATGGGTTTGACACTATATATAGAGCCCTGAAAGAACACATCTAGCCCTTGGGAATTAGCCAATCTTCCAAAAGAATCCTCCATGAAGCTCCAACTTGACACTTTAAAATTAGAACTCACAACTTGAAATAAACAAGAATCAACATGTCCACCTTTAGTCACTGAGATAATATATCTGCAAAAACACAAACACAAGAAACCAAAGAATAAGAACTTGCTTAAATATAAGACATGTTTATATTAGATTATAGCTTATTACAGCTTATTTTGAACATTCCCCCTTAATCTAATTACTAAACATGTCATACATACCTAATTTTTCACATAAGAACTTGTGTTGATGCACAGGAAGATGCTTAGTAAGAATGTCTGCAATTTGGTTTGAAGAACAAATTTTCTTTGTGTTCAAAATCCCTTTTGCAATTTTTTCTCTAATAAAGTGAACATCTATCTCAAAATGATTTGATCTTTCATGGAAAATTGGGTTAACAGCTAATTGAAGAGCAGATTTATTGTCATAAAAAAGATCAACTGGAAGAGTGACTTTAGTTTTAAGATCAAACAGCAATTTTTGTATCCAAATAATCTCACATGCAGCAGATGATAAATATTTGTACTCAGCATCTGTAGAAGATTTGGATAAAGTATATTGTTTTTTACTTTTCCAAGATACCAAACAATTGTTAAAAAATACATAGTACCCTGTGATAGAATTTTTGGTTTTTAAATCCTTTTCCTAATCTTCATCACTATAACCTATTAGATTGTTTACACAATCTGAATAGTTATATCTTATACCCTTACTATGAGCATTTTTTAGATATCTAAGAACATTTAATGCACAGTTCAAATGAGACTGATAACATCAAATATTTAATACTTTTTAGTATCATTTTATCCCCTAAATTACTTGCATTTATGTCACTAACATATGAAAACAAGATATTTTTTGTTATTTTGTGATTTTCAGGAGAAATGCAGGTAATTATCATTTATCAATGGAAAAGGATGTAAAATGTAAATATTTACAAGACATTACGGTGTAAAACTTTTTAAGGTTACGCTATAACACATCTTATGCAAATTACGTCACTCAAGCAACGACTACAGCGTCATAAATTATTGGTTACACCGTAACCATTACTATGGAAAGAAGATCATGACTAAAAATAGCATTATGGCGTAACAATACAACTGGTTAAGCCGTAACTACATTCGAGGAAAGAAATCAAAGCCGTGATTATTTATTAAATATGAAGATTTGGTGCCGACGAGGCTTTACGGTGTAACGTCTCATATAGTTACGCCGTAATCTATTATTCATGGAAATATATTGTTGCTGACTAAAGGTTACGACGCAATGTGATTATTAATTACGCCATAACCAATTTTCTCACTTAAAGAAGGAAAGCCGCGTCAGAAGTTTACGGTGTAACCATGTCGGTAAGGTTACACCGTAACTAAATCTATTACGGCGTAACGACGAGTCATCACATGGACTGAAGTTGCATGTTTTGTTGGAAGTTTCATGAATTAAATGGAATTGTCAAAGAAATTTAGGGGCTGAATTTGTACATGGGCTAAACTTATATTATATTATAAATATGGATCATTCCATTCAATATCAATTCACTTTTCGGTCGTATTTTCTGTTGGCATACGACAAAGAAAAACAAAAGGGGTTTCGCCCTTTTCTACTACTGTTTGACATTCGGGTATAGGGCGAACCCTTTGGGGTTCGCTATGAGATCCAACTAGAAGATCGGGAGCATTATTTCAGCATAATTTGTACATAATTCCTCAACAATTATAATTTGATTTCAATTAATTATTTTTAATAATTTATTTGGTCTCGGCTTAATTTGTTGATGCTTGATATTTATTATGTTTAATTTTACTCTTGTCATTTAATTTATTAATTATTCCTTGGTTAATTATTTTTGATCTATTTGTCTCACTATTGTTTCATTAGATATTCCTTCTATCGTGTAACCCTAGGTTTTGGTAGTACGGGTGGTTTAGACCTAGCTTGCCACATAATTAGATTATCTTGTCAATATAAGATCTAATGGCTACTAAGGAGGAACACTGACTCCTTACCTAGTGTAGGAACTAACCGGTCACCGCACTTATCACTCAATACTTAAAAAACACATGAACTCTTTTAGAGGGGGTTAATAATGTAACATTTCATATTTTCAGGTCATTTACGACGCTATTTAAATTCACTATTTATTTTATTTTCTCGTACGCGGTCGCTTTTAATTTTAATCGATACGTTAAATCGCGTAAACTAAAAATCAACAATCAACGTAAACGGGCACCAAACAAATTAAAGTTTATGTCAAGCCATCATTATATTATTTTTTCAAAAGTAATAATTAACTTTTATATTTTATTTTTGTTGGTTACGTAAAGTGTATACGTTTCGCGATAAATTGCGTTTAGGCATTCCCGGAACCACAAAAACTTTTCTACGCTTCAACAAATACCCACTTTTATACCCAATACATAAAAGTTGGGAAAATATATCATGTATATCATATCTATGCCGAAATTATGGCAAAGATATAATGAAAATCATCCATTTTGGTCAAACATGCACCATACTTCTTCATGACACACCATACCTTGTCTTTTGACTAAAGACCATAACTATGGCCATACCTAAGACTAAGAGACCATCCCTTGCACCTTACTTTGACTCCTAGACCATACCTTGCACCATACTTGCATCTATACATAAGAGATATAACACTTTCATACAATAACACTTAGTAAATTTTCAAAATCTTTCTCTCCCCATCTCTATAATGCTACGGCATTGTTCAAGCACTCTACCAAATCCATAGCAATTTTTATACAACCCATACACTCCTATACACATCTATCCTAAGGCGTTCTAAGGTGTTTTCATCCATTGAATCACCATTTACAAGTATTAATCAAGAAAAACAAGATTAGGGTTTTCTTGAGAAAACTAGGGTTTCTTAAGTGCAAGCTTTGGTTTTAAGGCTAAACACGGGTTTAGCATTTGTTTCTCATCATCATCATACATCATAAGGTCTATTTTAAACCTTTATGCTTTCATGTTATGAGTTTTTATATATATGATGTGCTATATAGTGAAATCACCATTAGGAATACTTTTGAACATGAAAAATATAATTTTTCTTGTGAATATGATTTTGTACACTTTCTCACATACTATGATGATGGTAATATCATGAAATAAAGGATATATAAGTCTTGTACAATCTTGGTTTAAGTATAAAAAGTTCATATGTAAACTTGTAATTAAAAGTTAAGTAAGAAAGTTTATGATTTCATGTAAAGTTAATAACTTGTGATCTTGATGATCTTGGGCAAATATGAACTTATGGACATTATTATATGTATAACATATGATATATAACACATATGACATATAAGACTTGTGGTAAAATACAAAAGTGTTAAAGTATAAAGAAAAGGTTAAAAGTGGACTTAACAAACTCAACCTAACTTGCTGTCCAAAATTCGCACTTAGAACATACCCATTTTATATTTTTACAAGATAATAAAATTCTCGGACGATTCTGAATAAGTAAGAAAATTGATAAACGGATTAATAACGGAAAAGTTAAGTTAAAAACGAGTTATACGTTAATAACGAAGTCGTAAAGTAATTTTTTTATAAAACATTTTTATAAAATTTTCAAACAGCAGTATTAATAATTTTTAATAAATAATTTACCACCTTTTTTGATTCCAAAATGATAAGAATCGTAATTTTTCAATTAATAACTGAACGAGTTATGAATTTTCGCGGTTTACGACATTAATCCTTTTATAAAACTATTTTTATAAAAGCCTACTATTCTTGACAGAAAGTTATATTTTTGTAAACCATCATATAATTATTGAACTTTCAAAAATGAGAAACTCCTCGAAAGAATCGTAATAAACGGAGCTTAACGACATAAAATACGTAATTTTCGGGTTTTACGACAACAATATACGATTTTTTAAAAAACTCAAGTCTGACGTGAACAGAAAAAGTAACTGTTACTTGAGGGTAAAAATATGAAAATTTTCAAATTTATGGATAACTCGTCTAATTACGAAAAGATGGCATAAGGAAACGTCAAAATCGGCGCTTTATATCGCAAAAGTTATGCTAGTTTTACTAAAACGGAAATTATAAACATTTTAACTTATTAAACACAATTTTACCAAAACCATTAGTTGGTGATTGAGCTATATAGAATATTACGTGGTTAGCAAAGTACTATATTACTAGGGAGTTTCATAATGAGGCCTCTTCGGATGGCGTTTCGACGAGTTGTTGGATTTACGATTTAAGTGTCATAAATCCTCGAACGTCAAGTCATAAACCTACTTAGATTATGTTAGCTCGAACGATATATGATGAGCTATACGACCTATAAATAATCAAAGTGTTTAGTACTTATACGACCTATATTGGATTAGGTTGCCTTCGGATTCCTTCGTGACGCATTTTTCTATTGTGAATACTTGTTGATTTCCATTCACTCAAGGTGAGTTTCATAGCCCCTATTTTACTTGTTTTAAACTGTTTTGGGGGAGAATACATGCTCGTTTACATACTTGTATTATTTTAATACATACAATTACTTTCTTTTACTTTGTGAGTTCATAGTCTCGCATTTCAATCTTTTCAATGTTTTATAAACCCGCGAGGGGAATACATGCTCGTTTTACTACATAAACTTATTGATTTCTATACGTAAGCATTACATGGTTATTTTTATAATGCTTATTTGTTTATACATGATTTGAGTCGTGACTACCTTTATTGAAACCGTGAAATTTTAGAATGTATTGTTTACAAAATCTACGGGTGAATTACATTGATTGTTTTTCTATTGGACACAGTGTTTTTCAAAGTGTATGTCTATCCAGATTACTGCCTGATAATTAATGCCTAAGGTACCTTATTGCCGTGTAAGTCCTATTATCATGTACCGATTAATTGCTTTTTATTGAGCGCTGGTGTTATGGTAGATCTATCGGGACTAACAACCCTACCTTCCTTGTGGTCAGAGTTTGATACGGGTGCATTTAACATTGAGAGATGTTGGGTATTTATGGTGTTTTGTGGTGGCAAAGGCATCCTATATTCTGATTGGGGCAAAATCTAGTTAAAGGCTTCGGTGTCATGGCTCTAGTGCAATAATATATACTTAGATAGAGAATTTGTGTTGATCTTGTCTACATTACTTGTTTTGGACTTCGGAATATGTACTTAGTCCACCATTACTTCGATCTTGTGGTCCACTTTTAAATACTTCTTGATTTACTGAATCACTACTTGGATTTCGGATGGATTTCGGAAATAACACTTTTAAAATGTTGTAACGCTATTTTTCTTCTGAAATATTTCTTAAATTATTTCAATACTGCTTTTTACTTAAACCTATGAATTCACCAACATTATTGTTGACGTTTTAGCATGTATTTTCAGGTTACTATTTTGCTAGTGGAGCATTGGGAGCATTCGAGTCGCGCGGATATATATTTTTGAAGGCTTAATAACTTGTATACCATTCGACAAACGTCTTGACAATATTTGCTATAACATTATAATGGAAACTGTTGCAACTATGACTTTTATAAATATAGAATATGACTTTATTTAAACGTCCATTTTAAGGTAGTCTTTCCGTGACTTGTGTTTTGTGCCCTGAAGTTTGCACCCCAATGTTACCATTTCCGCTACGTGTCCTGATTTTTTGGGGGTGTTACAGTGGTTTCAGAGCTGAAGTCTTTAGAGAACTTGGTCGTTTTTCAAAACTCGATTATGAATGTTTTCAAAATATAGAGTCTTTCTTGTTTTTATCCGATATCCGATACGCGCATGCTCCCAGTGTAACCTTATAAGCTCTCTTTTGAATCCCTACTACTATTACATGTATAATGAGTATTTAATAAGACTATGATTTCGTTTCTTACGTCTAATCATATGACGTCTTACTATTTTACCTTATATGGTCTGTTATATAAATATTGATCATTCTAATTTTCGTGTACTCCTGATTTTCATTTTACTCCCTTGAGCGGCAATGTGGTATTATATAATGGTTTACCTATGCATATGGGATAATTCTTCTTGATCTTTTACGATTAACTTCAAGCATTTACGCGACTTTACTTTATTCCCTTTTGACGATATCGAAATTCGGCATAATTTTGTAAATTCTACTAGTTACTTTACCATTCGACTCCGTGTTGGAACATCTTTCTTATGATCGCACATGTTGTTTCGTTAATTCATTCGTTTTGAAGCTTCAAGTTGACAAAATGAGCACTGCATCGTTTGCCCTCCAAATATACATATATTGATCACTATGTATAATTCAGGAAGAATCATGCCATCGCTGAGAGTAGTCCCTTAAAAACACCTACACCTCTTCATCAACTCAACAAATCCGGAAGAAATTTCCGCATCTTTTCTCTGAACCCGTACCTTCTTCAGGTGTTGCAACCTGAGCCTTGAGGACAAGGCTCTTCTAACCGGAGGAGACTGTAACATTTCGTATTTTCAGGTCATTTACGACGCTATTTAAATTCACTATTTATTTTATTTTCTCGTACGCGGTCGCTTTTAATTTTAATAGATAAGTTAAATCGCTAAAATAAAAATCACAATCAAACGTAAACGGGCACAAACAAATTAAAGTTTTATGTCAAGCCATCATTATTTTATTTTTATCAAAGTAATTATTAACTTTTATATTTTATTTTTGTTGGTTACGTAAAGTGTATACGTTTCGCGATAAATTGCGTTTAGGCATTCCCGGAACCACAAAAACTTTTCTACGCTTCAACAAATACCCACTTTTATACCCAATACATAAAAGTTGGGAAAATATATCATGTATATCATATCTATGCCGAAATTATGGCAAAGATATAATGAAAATCATCCATTTTGGTCAAACATGCACCATACTTCTTCATGACACACCATACCTTGTCTTTTGACTAAAACGACATAACTATTGGCCATACCTAAGACTAAGAGACCATCCCTTGGACCTTGCTTTGACTCCTAGACCATGCCTTGCACCATACTTGCATCTATACATAAGAGATATAACACTTTCACACAATAACACTTAGTAAATTTTCACAATCTTTCTCTCCCATTCTCTATATTGCTACGGCAAGGATCAAGCACTCTACCAAATCCATAGCAATTTTTATACAACCCATACACACCTATACAACATTATCCTAAAGGTTCTAAGGTGTTTTCATCATTGACAATCACCATTTACAAGTTTATCAGAAAAACAAGATTAGGAGTTTCTTGAGAAAACTAGGTTTTCATTAAGTGCTAAGTTTGGTTTTAAGGCTAAAACACGGTGTTTAGGATTGTGTTTCTCATCATTAATTCATACATCATAAGGTCTATTTTTAAACCTTTAGCTTCATGTTATGAGTTTTTATATTATGATGTGCTATCTAAGTGAAATCACCATTTAGGAATCCTTTTGAACATGAAAAAATTAATTTTTCTTGTGAATATGATTTTGTCACTTTCTCAAACTTACTATGATGCATGGTTATATCATGAAAATAAAAGGATATATAGTCTTGTCAATCTTGGTTTAAGTATAAAAAGTTCATATGTAAATTGTAATTAAAAGTTAAGTAAGAAAGTTTATGCTTTCATGTATAAAGTTATAAACTTGTGATCTTGATGATCTTGGGCAAATATGAACTTATGGACATTATTATATGTATAACATATATGATATATAACACATATGACATATAAGACTTGTGGTAAAATACAAAAGTGTTAAAGTATAAAGAAAAGGTTAAATGGAATTAACAAAACTCAACCTAACTTGCTGGTCCAAATTCGAATTAAACATACCAATTTTATATTTTTTATAAGATAATACAATTCCGGCGATTCCAAAAATAAGTAAAGAAACTTGTTAAACGGATTTATAACGAAAAAGTTAGTTAAAAAACGAAGTTATATGTTAATAAACGTAAGTGTTTAGTAAATTTTTTATAAAAACATTTTTATAAAATTTACAAAAACAGCAAGTATTAATATTTTTAATAATTAATACACATTTTTTAGGATTCCCAAATTTACGAATCGTTTTTATAATTTTTCTATTAAATATACCGAAAGAGTTTTGGAGAATTTCGCGAGTTTACGACAGTAATACTTTTATAAAACTATTTTTGATAAATGACTACTATTCACTGACAGAAAGTTATATTTTTGTAAAACCTCATAAAAATTATAGGAACTTTCAAAAACGAGAAGTCCTCGAAGAATCGTTAAAACGGAAGCTATAACGAATAATATAACGAATTTACCGGGTTTTAAGACAACAATTACCCGATTTTAAAAACTCACGTCTGACGTGAACAGTAAAAGTTACTGTTCACCAGAGGGTAAAAATATGAAAATTTTCAAATTATGATAACTCGTCCTAATACGAAAAGATGGGCATAGAAAACGGTCAAATTCGGGGCTTTAAAACGCTAAAAAGTTTTGCTAGTTTTACATAAAACGGAAATTTATTAAACGTTTTTACTTATTAAACACAATTTTACCAAAAACCATCGTTGTGGATTGAGCTATATAGAATATTACAGTGGTTAGCAAGTACTTTATTAATAGGGAGGTTTATATGAGGCACTCTTCGGATGGCGTTTCGACGAGTTGTTGGATTTACGATTTAAAGTGTCCTAACTCCTCGAACGTCATGTCATGACACACGACCTCTTAATTATGATAGCCCGAACGATAGTATGATGAGCTATATATTAATCTAAGTGCTTAGTACTTATACGACCTATATTGGATTAGGTTGCCTTCGGATTCCTTCGTGACGCATTTTTCTATTGTGATATACTTTGTGGATTACCATTCACTCGAGGTGAGTTTCATAGCCCCTATTTTACTTGTTTTAAACTGTTTTGGGGGAGAATACATGCTCGTTTACAAACTTGTATATTTTACTACAGTACAATTACCTTTCAATACTTTGTGAGTTCATAGTCTCGCATTTCAATCTTTTCAATGTTTTATAAACCCGCGAGGGGAATACATGCTCGTTTACAAACTTGTATATTTTACTACAGTACAATTACCTTTCAATACTTTGTGAGTTCATAGCCCCCTTTTTACCACTTAATTGTTTTACAAACTCTACGGGGTGAATTACATTGCTTGTTTTACTATTGGACACAAGTGTTTTTCAAAGTGTATGCTATCCAGATTACTGCCTGATTATTAATGCCTAAGTTACCTTATTGCCGTGAAGTCCCTATTATCATGAACCGTTAATTGCTATTATAGTGAGCGCTGGTGTTATGGATAGATCTATCGGGACTAACAACCCCCACCCTTCCTTGGGTCACTAGTTTGATCGGGTGCATTTAACATTGAGAGATGTTAGGGTGTTGGCAAGCATCCTATCTAGAGGCACGGATTAGAGTGTTAAAGACTCATGCGTATCGCCACGATGGTCACGTTAGGACCAGATGACCGTGTTTATGAGCATAACATAACGTAACCAGGCCTTGGAGGCTGGAGCACCGTTGACACCTTAGAGGAGCACTGGTAGTAGTGCCTAGGTTTACCTATATAACAGATTGTGAGTCTATACTATAGAGCCTCTAAGTTTTTATGGTTACTCTCGCATCAACAATAAGATCCTTATGTTTCTGTTTAGCTATCATTATATCCTACAAAGTTATTACGGTAACTTCCCGGCTGTAGGGCTTCTATGTTTTACTTTTCATCTTGTAACCTAGCAGTAAGGAATACATTTTGTACCAAACAATCATGTAGGTTCCAATTATATATGGAATGGATTGTATTATGTCATGTCGATTCTCGTGTTGGTTTTATATTTCACGAGTGATGTTGATCCCCATTTTATTTATTGTTCATATGTCATGTCACGTTATGATTATATGAAATCTAACGGGTATTATAATTTCTTGTGCTTTGAAGAACAATGGCAACTGTTAATCAAGGGATGAGTGTCGAGAAAATTGAGCAGATTGTAGCCCAGTGAGTGGCAATCTATCTGATGCTATTGCTATTACGAGCAATAAACCCAAACCAAACAACAAGAAAATAAAGTAGCAGGGAATGCTAGCAACAAAATGAAGTGGGAAAGTAACCACAATGGAAGCTCTACCAACAACACAAAGGGCAATAAGGCGTTTTGGGCACACATGATTGGGCCGAACAACAAGAAAAATGCAGTGTCCCGAATCTCATTCAACAAGGGCAAATGTCCCACAATGGCCATGCACTGTAAAGTATGGGAAATTGGAAGAAAAAGTATGCAGAACCTACCACTGTGCCACCCATTGGCATATTACCATCAAAAAGGGTCAGTTGCACCCAAAGTGCTACATATGCAAAAGATTGGCCATCTTGCCCGAATGTAGAACGCCTGCTGCTGCTGAGTACAACTAACTCTTACCTGTTATGAGTGTGGAGGTCTTTAAAGGAAACCCCAAAACTACAAGAGGGATTGCCCGGAGCTGAAGAATCAAAACCATGGAGACCAAGCTAGAAGTATAGAAGCACGTGGAGTGGTGCATGCCTTTGTACGAGGAGAAACCAAACAAGACCTTAACAACATTGAGGATGAGATCGAAGCTTAAAAGAGAAAGTTATCTCGCTTTGCCTAGTAAACCCTAAGTTGGAGCTATCTTAAACTTTATCTCCTTAGGAGTTCTCGTTGTGTTTCTCTTAAATTTCCGTTGTACGAATAACTTTAAATTATTTATCAAATTATCATATTATGAAAATTTCGTCAATATTAACTTAGATTCCTTATTTACTCTTGCAAACTACTCTCACAAATATCATGAAATCATAACACTATTTTGACGAAAATGAGCAATGCATCGTTAATCCTCAATTATACATGGCCTGATCAACTATGTATAATTCATGAAAGTACTATGCCATGCTGAGAGTAGTCACTCTAAAAACTTCTTGTCAAGAAAATAATTTCCTACGTATATCATGTTCTGTGTGCGTATTCATAAAACATGTTTACTCTAAGAAATCGAATTAGTAACCATAGCAACTAAGCAGACCTTCACTCCATCTTACTATAAAGTCGACATCATCTTATGACAAATCCTAAGCCGAAAGGCTGAGACACATCACTGGTCGCCCTAGGACAATTCGCTATCAAATTTGCTCGCCATTAGAGAATTTACTAAATCACCCTTTCAACATCAACTTAATGCCATAGAATTTGGCAGATTTAACGTCATAATTAGTATGAATTGGTTGGCGAGATACCAGGCCATCATTGTTGTGACGAAAAGATCATTCGTGTTCCATTCGGAAACGAAACATTGATTATTCGTAGTAACGGAAGCAACCGCGCAAACTAGTCCCGACTGAACATCATCTTGTGCACTAAAGCACAGAAGCACATGCTAAAAGGATGTCAGGCCTTTTTGGCACATGTTACTACAAAGGAGACTGAAGACAAGTTGAAGGAAAAACGACTTGAGGATGTACTGATAGTTCAAGATTTTCCTAAAGTATTCCCAGAGGACTTACCGGGTCTTCCTCCGACTCGACAAGTGGAATTTTAAATTGATTTGGTACCTGGTGCTGGCACGTAGCACGCACTTTATCGATTGGCGCCTTCTGAATGAAAGAGTTGTCGAACAACTTGAAAGGAGCTGTCCGACAAGGCTTTATAAGACCAGTTCCTCACCTTGGGAGCCCAGGTCCTATTTGTCATTAAGAATGATGGGATCTTTCCGTATGTTGCATTGAGATTATCAGGAAATGAACAGGCTAACGGTGAAGAACCGTTATCCACTTCCAAAAATTGATGATTTATTCGATCAGCTTTAAGGGGCGAGTGTCTACTCGAAGATCAACCTAAGGTAAGGTTATCACCAACTGAGGGTTCGAGAAGAATACATTCCGAAGACCGCCTTTAGAACTCGTTATGGCCATTATGATTTTCAAGTTATGCCATTTGGTTTGACAAACACACCTGCCGTATTCATGGACCTTATGAATCGGGTGTCAAACCGTACTTGATAAATTCGAGGGGGGGGGGGGGGGGGCGGGTGGGGGGTGATTTCTTTATTACGATATTCTGATCTATTCGAAGAACAAGCAAGAGCACGAAGAGCACCTTAATAAATCATAAAGTTGCTTAAGAAAGAGGAGTTGTAATGCCAAATTTTCCAGTGTGAATTTGGATCCTAAAGTAATTTCCTCGGACCTCACTGATTGACAGCCAGGGTATTCACGTGGACCCTGCCAATATCGAATCCATTAAAGATTGGGCATCTCCTAAGTCACCAACGGAGATTCGTCAATTTTTAGGTCTTGCTGGGTATTATCGAAGATTCATCGAAGGATTTTCGAAAGATATGCCAACAATGACCAAGCTTCACTCAGAAGAAGGTCAAGTTTGAGTGGGTGACAAACAAAAACAGCGTTCCAACTGTTGAAGTAGAAGTTGTGTAGTGCACAAATTCTGGCTTTACCTGAAGGCAGCAAAGATTTTATGCGAATTACTGCAATGCTTCGATCAAAGGTTTTAGGCGCATTGTTGATGCAAAAAAGAAGAAGGTGATTAATTATGCATCACTCCAGCTGAAAATTCATGAGAAAACTAAAGTGAACTTCTCATGATTTAGAACTTAGAGCGGTAGTGTTTTCTCTGAAACTTTAGAGACACTATTTGTATAGAACCAAGTATACGGTGTTCACGGATCATAAGAGTCTACAACACATTCTTAATCAAAAGGAGCTGAATATGAGGCAGCGTCGTTGGTTAGAATTGCTTAGTGATTACGATTGCGAGATTCGTTATCACCTAGGGAAAGCAAATGTTGTCATTGACGCCTTGAGCAAGAAGAAACGAGAGCCACCATTAAGGGTTCGAGCCTTAGTCATGACTATTGGTTTGAATCTCCCCAAACAAATTTTGGATGCTCAGACTGATGCACGAAAACCAGAGAACATCAAGAACGAAGATGTTAGAGGTATGTTGCTTGAAAATTCTAAGGATCCGGAGAAATTTAGAACGGAAAAGTTGGAACCTCGTGCGGATGGAACTCTATGCTTCAATGGAAAGAGTTGGTTACCATGTTATGGCGATTTGAGGACTGTGATCATGCACGAGTCCCACAAGTCAAAATACTTTATTCATCCGGGTTCTGATAAGATGTACCAAGACATGAAAAAGCTATATTGGTGGCCCAATATGAAGGCAAACATCGCCACCTATGTTAGCAAATGTCTAACTTGTGCCAAGGTCAAGGCAGAACATCAAAGGCCATCAGGATTGTTGGTACAACCCGATATACCTCAATGGAAGTGGGATAACATCATTATGGATTTTGTCACGAAGCTTCCTAAGTCGTCACAAGGCTACGACACCATTTGGGTGATTGTTGACCGACTCACTAAGTTCGCAATCTTTGTACCGATGAGAGAGACTGATCCGATGGATAAACTTGCAAGAATATACCTAAATGAGGTGGTCACGAGGCATGGAATACCTCTCTCAGTTATTTGTGATCGTGACCCTAGGTTTGCATCAAATTTCTGGAGGTCACTTCAGAATGCTTTGGGTACTAGTCTAGATATGAGTATTGTGTACCATCCACAAACAGACGGACAAAGCGAGAGGACTATTCAAACTCTCGAGGATATGTTACGTGCTAGTACAATTGTAACATCTGAGAATTTTCGGATTTTTAAGATAAAAATTTTACCCTTTTGACTTTTAGGTCTGACTCGATTTACAAGAACAAC